>JAJLZY010000282.1:0-15647 GCA_030564885.1 Metschnikowia kofuensis (nom. inval.)
TCAGGGGTGTGTAACATTCTCCAGCAGCTCATGGACAAGGTGACCCACACGACGTTCCATCTGAATCCTGTGCCAGTCAATGCCTTGTTGACATCTCTCACTGTCCTTTTCGCCGGCTTAATTCTCGGATACGTGATGTCTCAGGAGAAGGCTATGAAGAGGAGGAGTCTCGAGTTGGAGGCACAAGAGGCATCTGTCAGAGCCATCCCACGATAGGGAACTGAAAGATGAGAGAAGTGGAAAAACGGACAATGAAAGTAGAAACAGAAACAGAAACACGAACGAAAAGGAAAACAGAACGAAAACAATATCAAGAATGGAGGGATGACTTGACTAAACTAATGATAGATCAGAAATATCAAATAAATCAAACAAATAAAGAAATGAAACAAATAAAGAAATGAAACAAATAAACATATTCAAATAAAAAAATCAAATTAACAGATCAAATAATAAATCAAATAAACATGTCAAATAAACAAATCAAATAAACAAATCAAATAAACAAATCAGATAAACATGTCAAATAAATCAAAATCAAAGAATCGAATGATCAAATAAACCAAATCAAAAGGACGGACTAAACACCTCGAGCTTAAAAAAATAGGATGTAAACCTTGTAAGCGAACAGAACCAGTCTCAAACTGCGACTTTTCGGATCTTAATGACAACCCTCTTTTGAGTGTCTAGTAAAACATTCCTCACTTCTTCTTTTTACTTCGCTCTTTCTTCAGTTTTTCGGCAACCTTATCCGGATCAAGTGCCGTGAGCTCAGGTGTCATCACAACAGGTTCTGTCACCTTAGGCTTTGCGCCAAAATTAACTGGCTTTGATCCAATGGCATCCTCGGCATGGGTCAAAACATTCGAGGTTTGCACGGTCAGTTTGATGGGAGGAACCCACTTCCCCAGGTCCTTGGGCAACTCCACCTTGTTTATGCCCTGTAAATGATGATCAGAAAACATTAGGATATTCGCTTGGGTCACCAGGCCGCACTATCTTATTTTTTACCAGCAGCTTCCTTGGCAGCCTTCTTTTTTGCTTCTTTCTGTTCACGCTCGATCTGTCTTCTGGAGCCCTTGATGATCTCCAAATGGCCGACTCTGCTTGAAATCAATTTTTCTGTTCCGTTCAGTGAGCCTACAGACTTTCTAAGGTTATATGCTTGCTTTGCAACGGCTTTCTTTGGCTTGATGATGATTGGGGCTGCAGCTCTCAAGTTGCTCTGTCTCTTTGTGACTCTTGCTTTACCCTTGGATTTTAATTTGAGGTTCCCCTGAGCCATTTTATACTGAAGGAAGGGAGAGATGAGATGAATTGGGCAAGATGTAGAAGGATGGGTTGGCGATGGAATGTACTGGTGTAAGCCCTGCGGGCCCGAGTCTGATGAAGGAGAAGATGTTAAGGACAACTTTGTAGTTGCTGTTTTCGTCCCAAAGCTTGGAATTTAACGCCCTCTAGGTCAATGAAAGACTTTTTTTTACAGATTGAAAACAGTTACTGGCTGAATGCCAAAATTTACCGCAGCAGGCAAAGTCCGAGAGTGTCTTTTGCGTGTCACGTGACATGCCCATGGAATGTAATAAAGAGGATGAATAATAGGTTATTCGCTTCCATGGATGTTGGAGAAGACATAGAAAAAAGCTTAACTCATTTTTGGGCACCTATTGAAAGATATACTTCCAGGAAATTTTACAAACTACGTGAGGCAATCACCGTTTTGTCTCTTCAACATGAGTCGTCTCCTCGCTTTCAAGTAAGTGTTGCAGGGATTTTAACGAAATAAAAGGCTGGTAGATTAAGGCCTGCAAAAGTTTAAAGTTTTTCGACAAGAATCGTTTTAATCTATCTTCTCTAAAATATAAATGGTGCAACCTTTTTGCGGAAAAGTGTCGTATAGACGGACATCGCCTTCCATCTGAAAGAGCCCCTGAATATTCGAAGACTCTATAAAGTTTGCGATCTGATTTTTGTTGAATAATGCTCTAAGTTTGCTCAGAGGTTTTAAGGTGATGCTCGAACAAAAAGAGGGCGGAGATCGTATATCATTTTCACAAAATTAAGCCACAAAGCTTGCGGGTGAAGTCTGCGTGAAGGAGGAGAGCTAAACTTGAAATGGGACCAAAAAATTTACAGCCATTTCAGACAACATCTTGGAGTTTCACATGATAATTGACTAATAATTAATGTTTGTTTTGGAGATTTTTAAACTTATCCCCCAGAAATATACTATGTTTATGAACGTATCATCATTTAGTCTGACTCATGATTTACATAGAGACTGCCACACGCACACCTCAAAAATTCGATAAGAATGACTAGGCTGGTAGGCAGCTGAAACTTTTTGATTTCGAGTACCTCTGATTTGAAAAATGAGATGAAGGACACTCTCATCTTTTGTCTAATTTTGTCTAATAATAAGATCCCATGCCGCGTGCGGCAATGAGGGCATTCACTACTTTGCCTGGTGATCGTACAACCTTCTTGTCATTTGAAGTCAAGGTTCTTCGCCTTAGTAAGAAAGAAAAAAACAAAAACATCAGCGAAAAATAAAGAAAGCACCGCTTCATGAATATGGGCTAAGAAAGTTTATTCATGAGACCACCTTTTTAACATCAAACAACATACTCAAAACTTTTACGATTGGCTGATCAAAATTTATCATGTTTTCTCATATTGAGTCATCCGCCACCACATAGGGCGATGCGGATCTCACCTTTAGGTGAAATAATGCGAGCAAAGGACTTCGATGGGTTAGAATTATATTCGGAAGTCCATTGACGTCCAGAAGAACGGCAAAAATAGTATTCGAAAAAAATAATAATCTCAATAATAATTCACCCCAAACAATCTGAGCCCACTGTTTTGTTCAATTTTCCTCACACTGAGTGTTTTCTTTGTCTTCTATTAAAGTATCTCAGCTGTCGGATGACTCTTCTATTTCTCTTCTATTGGGTGCGAAATCTGGTGCCGCAGGCGCGCCCGGCATATACGTCTGACTCGGTCGGGACCCAAATATATTAGAGCCTCATCTCATTTAACCGTGAACAATCTCGAGGTCTCAGAACCTAGTTGTTTTCTGGCTCTGACTCCACACAGTTCCCACCACAGAACTTAAAAAAAAAATCAAACAATTCGGAAAGAAAAGCTCTAGCTAGTCTTCTACAGTAAGTCTCTTGCTTTTTTTATTCTTCTCTGCACTTTGGCGTTCTCAGTTGGATACTCCAGAAATATACCTCTCCGAATGAGCGACAACTTTCTTATTTTGCCCGGCCCCGTGGCCTTGTCTCCATTCAGAGTCAATTACTTGATTCAGGATTTGGAGAAGAAGTTGGACTGTGCGGGGGCCATCGTCAACGTGGCCTCGTCCTACACCCACTACGTGTCTTTGAAGCAAACGCTCTCCGAGTCGCAAAAGAAGTTGTTGGAGATCTTGCTCACGTATGACCTGGCCGTCGACACGTCCGTCGAGGCCAACAAAACGCTCCAGGATCTCTCTGCGATTGCAGGCGAGACTGGTGCCCAGGCAAAGTTCGCGCCGTTGGCCGACTCCAACTCCTTGTTGGTCCGTATTTTGCCCAGATCCGGTACCATTTCGCCGTGGTCTTCCAAGGCCACGGACATCGCCAACATCTGCGGATTGGGCGAGTTTGTCGAGCGGATCGAAAGGGGGTTGACTTTGTTGATCTCCGCCCAACCGGGCTCCGCGTTGCCGGAGAAATTACGCGCCGACGCCGCCAGTCTGTTGAGCATTGTCTTTGACAGAATGACCCAGGCGCTTTTTGTCAATGAAAACGCCCCTAAGTACACCGACTTGTTCGCCCACCACCTGCCCAAGCCCTTGGTGGAGGTCGACATTTCTGGAGACAAGTTGGTCCAGGCCAACAAGGACTTGGGGTTGGCGTTGGACCAGGGCGAAATCGACTACTTGGTGCATGCGTTCAACCAGGTCATTGGCCGCAAACCCACCGACGTGGAGTTGTTTATGTTTGCACAGGTCAATTCCGAGCACTGCAGACACAAGATCTTCAACGCCGACTGGACCATCGACGGCGTCAAGAAGGACTTGTCGTTGTTCAAGATGATCAGAAACACCCACAGCAAAAACCCCCAGTACACGGTGTCGGCGTATTCCGACAACGCCGCGGTGTTCGAGGGCCCCGTGGGATACATGTTCACCCCTGATTTCAAAACCAAGGAGTGGAAGTCGATCCAGGAAAACGTGTTTACGTTGGTCAAGGTCGAGACCCACAACCACCCAACCGCCGTTTCGCCGTTCCCCGGCGCGGCCACTGGCTCAGGGGGTGAGATCAGAGACGAAGGTGCCGTTGGCCGGGGCTCGAAGTCGAAGGCCGGGCTTCTGGGCTTCTCTGTCTCTGACTTGAACATTCCTTCTTTGCCCCAGCCCTGGGAGAGAGACGTGGGCAAGCCCGACCACATTGCGTCGGCGCTTGACATCATGCTCGAGGCCCCCATTGGGTCTGCGGCGTTCAACAACGAGTTCGGCAGACCGGCGATCAACGGGTACTTCCGGACATTGACCACCGAGGTCACAAACAGCAAGGGGTCCTCCGAGGTGCGCGGGTTCCACAAGCCCATCATGTTGGCTGGAGGCATGGGTGCCATCAGACCGGATTTGGCCTTGAAGGACACCAAAATCACCCCTGGCGCCCACCTCATTGTGCTTGGGGGCCAATGTATGTTGATTGGCTTGGGAGGCGGAGCGGCGTCGTCCGTGTCTTCAGGAGAAGGCTCGGCCGAGTTGGACTTTGCGTCGGTCCAAAGAGGCAACCCGGAAATCCAGAGAAGAGCACAGCAGGTCATCGACGTGTGTGTGTCTTTGGGTAAAGAGGGGAACCCGATCCAGTCGATCCACGATGTGGGGGCTGGTGGGTTGTCGAATGCGTTGCCCGAGTTGGTGCACGATAACGACTTGGGTGCCAAATTTGAGTTGCGTTCCATCTTATCTTTGGAACCCGGCATGTCGCCCATGGAGATCTGGTGTAACGAGTCTCAGGAAAGATACGTGATGGGTGTTGCCCCAGAAAACTTGCAGATGTTCAAGGAAATCTGCGAAAGAGAGCGTGCGCCCTATGCCGTGGTTGGCCAGGCCACCGAGGAGCAGCGCTTGGTCTTGACCGACTCCTTGTTGAACACGACCCCTATCGACTTGGACATGTCTGTTTTGTTCGGCAAGCCACCCAAAATGTCAAAGACCGCAGTGACCCAGAACTTGCAGTTGACGCCGTTTGCCACTGCAAACTTGGACTTTTCCGAGTCCGTGCAGCGGGTGTTGCAGCTTCCGTCCGTGGGCTCGAAGAACTTCTTGATCACCATCGGCGACAGATTCATCACCGGCTTGGTCGACAGAGACCAGATGGTCGGCCCTTGGCAAGTCCCTGTGGCCGACGTGGGTGTCACCAACACATCGTTGGGCGACCGGATCTTGAGCACGGGTGAGGCCATGGCAATGGGCGAAAAACCAACTCTCGCGCTCATTTCCGCCGCCGCGTCGGCCAAGATGTGTGTGGCCGAGTCGTTGCTTAACGTGTTTGCCGCCGACATCCCTGCGCTCGACACTGTCAAGTTGTCTGCCAACTGGATGTCTGCCGCGTCCCACGACGGAGAGGGCGCCAAGTTGTACGAGGCCGTTCAGGCGATCGGGCTCGATTTGTGCCCCGACTTGGGCGTGTCGATTCCTGTAGGCAAGGACTCGATGTCGTTGAAGATGAAGTGGGGTGACAAGGAGGTCACGGCCCCCTTGTCTTTGTGCATCACTGCGTTTGCGCCGGTCTCCAATACATCCAACACATGGACTCCAGAGCTCAGACTGCTCGACGAGGATACCGTGCTTGTGCTTGTTGATTTGGCCGCAGACGTGGCCAAGTCTTTGGGCGGCTCGGCGTTGGCTCAGGTATACAAAGAAGTGGGCGACTCTTCGCCAAACGTGCACTCCCACACCCTTTTCAAGAACTTTTTGCTTGCGTTGATTGCCTTGCACAAGGACTTGGACGTGTTGGCCTACCACGACAGATCTGAGGGTGGATTGTTCACCACAGTCAGCGAGATGACTTTTGCCGGTCGTTGTGGTGCTGACTTGAGCTTGACCACCAAGGAAGATGCGTTGACCGAGTTGTTCAATGAGGAGCTTGGTGCCGTGTTCCAGATCAGGTCTGCCGACCTCGAGAAGTTTGTCCAGATCCTCAAGGACAACAACGTGGCCGAGAACTACGTGTCTGTGATTGGAAAGCCCACCAAAGCACAGACATTGTCGATCAAGGTCAACGAGCAACAGGTCTACGAGAACACCAGAGCAGAGTTGCAAAAATTGTGGAGCAACACCTCGTACCATATTCAGAAATTGAGAGACAATCCAGAGACCAGTGCCCAGGAGTACGCGTCGATTTCAGATGACGCCGACCCAGGTATTTCGTACCAGTTGACGTTCAACCCAAGCGAGATCAAGGTGCCCGTGCTGGAGAAGAAACCAAAGGTCGCCATCTTGAGAGAGCAGGGTGTGAACTCTCAGCAGGAAATGGCCTGGTCTTTCAGACAAGCCGGGTTTGACGTCTACGACGTGCACATGTCTGATATCTTGACCGGCAGAGTCACGTTGGATGACTTCACCGGTGTGGCTGCATGTGGAGGTTTCTCATATGGAGATGTTTTGGGAGCTGGTGCTGGATGGGCCAAATCTGTGTTGTTCAACGAGATTGCCAGAAACGAGTTCAAGAAGTTTTTCCAGGACAGAGACGACACCTTTGCGTTCGGTGCCTGTAACGGATGTCAATTTTTCAGCAGAATTGCCGAGTTGATTCCTGGCACAGAGAACTGGCCCACTTTCGAGAGAAACTTCAGTGAGCAGTACGAGGCCAGATTTGTCATGGTGGAAGTCGAGAGCTCTGAGAGCAACAAGTCGATCTTCTTGCAGAACATGAAGGGCTCAAAGTTGCCAATTGCCGTTGCCCACGGTGAGGGTAGAGCCAGCTTTAAGAGTGACGAAGTAAAGGATGCTTTCAACAAGGAGCAGCAGACCGTCATCAGATACGTTGACAACTACGGCAAGCCAGCGCAGAGCTATCCTTTCAATCCTAATGGCTCGCCCGAAGGTGTGGCTGGTATTTCCAATGCCAATGGTAGAGTCTTGGCGATGATGCCTCATCCAGAAAGAGTCACCAGATTGGAATCAAACTCGTGGTACCCCAAACAGGAGTCAGCAGAGTGGGAGGGCTACGGTCCATGGATTGCCTTGTTCAAGTCTGCAAGACAATGGGTTGGAGACAGATTTTGAGCGTGAAGAGCCCTATTCTATGAAGAGATGTATAGTATGAGAAAATAACAAACAGATTGAGATAAGGCCAATATGCGTAAGACAAGTAAAAAATGAGAGGAGCAAAGGATCAGAAAGAAAGAGGAGTGGGGTGAGATCGAGAATAGGAAAAGAGGAGGGTGAGAGAAGAGACAAGGGAACGAAATAAGAGAAAAATGAGACAGGTTTTCAAAACAAAACAAAAAGTAGATCAAAGAATATCAAATGATGGGGCTTCTAAGTGAAGAAATTCTAGGTGGGCTTTTTCATGCCTCAGCTTTCGAAATGCAGTGCTTGAGCAGTGGATCAAGACCAATTATAAATGCTCATACTAAAAAACCTTGGTCAAGGTTTACTTTCTCCTCAATTCAAATGCCAACTGTCCAAAAAATGGAATCAAATATTTTGGAATCAAATTTTGATCTCGGACTTGAGGCCACGTAGAATGTTGTCTATTCACCAGAAAATCAGCCCTTCTATATAACATCGACCATTGCAGACACATACCAGGTAAATTGTCGGAGACATCAGTGTCTTTATATAGAGAAACAAGAATAAGCCACATATAGCCAAATAAAGCAATAAAAGCCGCAAAATCTTTAAAAATTAACAAAAATCAATAGTATCGTAAACCCGAAAGATGCTCTTGTATATTCTTCATTGCGCTCTTTCGAGCCGGGTGCATAGGCCAGCTGAGGAGTGCAATTAACCGAAGAAGATAACATGGACATGATTCATTTTTGCTGCAAATACGGACAGTCTACCATTTCACTCCCCAACTCACAATTTCTATTTTAAGAATTATTACTTTATTTTTTCAAGTACTTAAACTAGAGTTCGGGTCCTCAAATCAGATCAAATCAAACTGTTCATCGCCGGGAAATTGGCACATAACCCCGGTCCACTTCGAGAACACCGGCTGCACGAGCGCGCGGCTGCACACGTGAGATTCACGTGAAGATCACGTGATCTTCCACAACATCGCGCGAGATGTCCTCAACCTCCCTGGTCGTGTCTTGTACCAAAAGCGCAGTGCGCACTCGCAAATGAAAAATTTTGCACCCCCAAACTCACCCTAACGTCTTCTTCTATACCCTGATAAATAAAAAATGTCTGCCCAACAAATCTTGTCCAAGAAGAGAAAGTTAGTCGCCGATGGTGTGTTCTTCGCCGAGTTGAACGAGTTCTTCACCAGAGAATTGGCCGAGCAAGGTTACGCCGGTGTTGAGGTCAGAAAGACCCCAACCAAGTTGGAGGTCATTGTCAAGGCCTCCAACACCCAGGGTGTTTTGGGTGAGCAAGGTAGAAGAATCCACGAGTTGACCTCCTTGATTGTCAAGAGATTCAGATTGTCCCCAGAGGGCATTGTCATCTACGCCGAGAGAGTCGAGGAGAGAGCTTTGTCTGCTGCTGTCCAGGCCGAGGCTTTGAAGGCCAAGTTGTTGTCTGGTTTGCCAATCAGAAGAGCCGCGTACGGTGTGTTGAGATTCACCATGGCCGCTGGCGCCAAGGGTGTTGAGGTTGTCATCTCCGGTAAGTTGAGAGCCGCCAGAGCCAAGTCCCAGAAGTACGCCGACGGTTTCATGATCCACTCCGGTCAGCCAACCAAGGACTTCATCGACTCTGCCATCAGACACGTCTTGATGAGACAGGGTGTTTTGGGTATCAGAGTCAAGATCATGAGAGACCCTGCCAAGAACAAGTTCGGTCCTAAGTCCTTGCCAGACGCCGTCAAGATCGCCGAGTACAAGGAGGAGGACGAGTCTGTCCCAGCTCCTACGGTCAACGTCTACAGAGCCAAGGAGGCTGCCCCAGAGGCCGCTCCAGAGGCTGCTGCCGAGGCCGCTGCTTAAATGTGAACTTGTTGTCAATAGTAATAATACCACACATTTCCTTTTATTTTGTTTGTTTGTGATCCTGTAGAAGAGGCGCCATTTTTTCTGGGGTTGCATTCGTACTGAAGTTATGTTTCGCTTTTGCAGCTGACAGGATTAGAAAAGTGTGCCCACAAACTCTTGAAAATGGCCGACCCAATTCAGGAGTCGTAGAGTATTTAGAAGAGATCGGAAGCTTTCTTCTGTGTGGTTCTATTCGACGCTAGGACTCTAATCTTCAAAGCACCAGATTTCTATAGTAGCAAGCGTCGTCTCGGGATGTTCAACATGTTTATATCTTCTCTTGCCATATAACCTGCCTGTGATTTACGCATCTCAGCATCGTCAGCTATCGGAGCACTTCCTGAAGCTTGACCAAAAGTCTATTGTCATAAATCTTTTCAATGTGCTCTTTAAGAATTACCGAAGTATGACGTCTTCACCTTGTATTCAAAATGCAGAAGATCAATGGATAACAACATTGATACAGCCGAGCAACCCCAACCCTAGCCTTGTCCTGTTGACTCGGTGAGTACTTTGTCCATTCTCTTTTGAAATCGTCGGAGTTGTGATTGCCATTTCAAATCACTTGAAAAAAAGACTCGAATTCGTCTGGTAATCTTCAGAAATCTATTCGACTTCCTTTTTGACGTGAAAAGAAGATATGAGGGCCATTTTTCATCTGAAAATTGAAGTGTCCGAGAGGTATTAATAATCCGAGCTCCGCAATGTGGCAAGAGAACGATAAAACCAACATGTAGCCAACGGAAGTGTGAATTCATATCAGCACGATGCTTTTGACTGGATCCCGCTGACCCCACGCAGAGTGAGCTCATGTACATTTATGAAAGCATTGAAGTAGTTGATGTGCTTTGGCCTCTCATGTCTTGCACCTAGTGACCATGAAAGACAGTAGACTATCGGTCCCAATAATTCCAAAAAATCAAGCTTTGGGAGCCTATGTGGAAACAGCTCAATTATCGAAAAATCTCGGATAATGAAATCCGATCATTTGGCCGATATTAGTGGGGAAGACGTTCCTGCAAATCATTTCTCTCATTCCAAAAAGCTGGCTAGTTGCAAAGTGCCGCCTTGCTTCCGAAGTTGGATAGCTCAGTTCCAAATACTGAAGACAATTCGACGATTATGAAGCTGCACGAAACCACCAATTGGCAAGGTTTAATTCACTCAAGCCATATGCGTATAAAGTCCACCTCACGAACAGGCCCAAAAAAGTGATTGAAAATGGTAATCAGCTGAATGATCCTTTCAAAAATTCATCGAGTCCTCAACAATATCTCATGATTGTGGATTGCAGATCTATCCCAACTCATGGGGATTATCTCAAGCATTTGCTGCCGCTTCACGCATGTCGCGCAACAGACAGGCGAGTTTGCACAAGTACTGCATAATGATTAAATGCCGGCTTCATGCAGAACAAAGCCGCTCAACATCTAGACGCAGGGTGCGTTTATCTCCGTTGATTGATCCGGCTTGTGCCTTGAGGTTGGATGTCGGAACGTGAAGGTATACCCCTAGGTTTTTTCTTAAATTCCTCAGGCTTGTGTATGGCTCGTCTCCCCAATATCGCTTGTATCGCAACTCAAGCAAATACCACATACGTGACGGTGTTTTTTGGTTCTAGTAATTTACCCTGACTTTGTGACTTGACACTCACGCATGACGACCAAAGAAAAACGACAAAATATTTCTTTACGAGCGGCTGCAAGTCAGGCATCGTTTTCAAAGCTACATGAGTATAAGGCCATTTTCGGTTTGCTGACTTTTTTAAGGCGGGTTTTGTTCCTGAATTGTTGAAAGGGCGTGCCGCCCGTAACCCCTCAAGCGAGGGTCTGCCCCCTTTTCTATCAAAAATTGTCTTCTTTTGGCGCAAGGAGAGCAGATGTGCCGCCCTGTGGGCGGCTTTTCACAAACAAAAACTGTTTTTCGGGCGTGGGCACATACAGGCTGAGGTCCGTTGCACCTTCTATAAGGCGTTTTCTTGCATCGACGCCCTGTAAGTAAGGTGGGGCACCAATGCAAGAGATTTCATTCCTGGTCATTAGATACTCCAGGATCAGGTGTTAAATCAAGAAAAGAATTTTCTTTTCACTTGAGTAGGATCAAACCCCATCTCTCTGAAGGGCGTTAATGACTTAAAAATCAGGTAATCTTGCTGGACACTCTTAGACAAGATGAAGACTCCAATAAGCGAAGACCTGGACATATCATGTAAAAGGTTAAGCGAGGCACATTCGTGCATGCCTGGGCGCCAGCTCACCGATCGTTTCTTGTTTTGATAACAGGCTGCAAAACCCGGAAAAGCTTTGTCCGAGAGCAACGCCAAAATGGCCGCAAATGGCGGGAATGCTGACTGTGGATAGTAGTGAGGTAAAGTAGCTGGAAAAAGCATAAATAGAGCCATGAATTTCCCTTTTTTTGAAGCCAAAATTAATCTCCCCTCTCATTCAAGCAAACAATCCAATGAAGCTCTCCACCACCCTCGCTCTCGCTCTTGCCGCCATCACCACGGCCTCCCCAGTGGCCATCCCCGAGCCAGCTTCCGACGCCCTTGAGACCCACTACAACGGCAAGAGATGCTGCTTGCTCTTGGCTCTTTTCTTGCTCCAGGCTGCCAAGAAACCTGCCAACAACAAGCCTGCCACCACCCCTTGCACGACGTCTAAGACCACCACTCCTTGCACCACTACCCCAACCACCACCCCATGCACGACCTCCACGACCTCTGCTCCTTGCACCACCACCACTGGTCCTGTCACCAAGAGAGACAGCACCAACGATGCCACTGCCATGACTGATCTTTTCAACTTTATTGATGCTGCTAGCGAGGAGGACGTCGCGCTGTTCATCCATTTCTACAAGAACGCCGACCAGGCCGACGTGCAAGCTTGGTGGAACGGAAAGACCGTGTCCAACGACACTGGCTTGGTCCCATCTTTCCTGGTCTCCAGAATCCACGTGATTGCCTCCAGTGCCGCTGAGAGTGCTGCCACCGCCACTGCTGTGCAGACAATTACTGTTGGCGAGACCACTACTGTTGCTGCCACTTAAATAAGGTGAGATGGCATCGTTCAGAGGCCAGACAGATCTGTATTAGAGTGCTATTGACTATGGTCTCTTTCAACAAAGACCTTTTTTTTTGGTATATACAGCTAGTTATTTATATCTTGATCACAAATTATAAAAATTTTATTCAAGTGTTATAAAGTGTCATTAAAAGTTTTCATCGTCAGCGCACGGGATCAGACAAAAAGCATGCAAGAAGGGCATCCGCCATTTGTTGCATTTACACTACAGTTTGAGGTGGAAGGGTGAATGTAGAAGCTGGATGGGCAACATGCGTAGTCGAAATTCTTAGGTTCTCTTTAGGGCTCCAAGGGATCTAGTTCGTAAGGGCTGATTGACTCTTTGATATATCAGCCATGGGAAATCGTAGACACATTTCTCTGAAATTAAGTCTGATTTACATGTTTTGTATGAGCTCTTTGGTGCGGGCAATAGTTCAAGCTCCCCTTTTTAAGGCTTTATCACCTTATTCGAATGGCCTAGGTCATGCTCACACCCTATTTTATGCTAAAGCTTTGGCCGGAATCTGATGAAAGTGTAGGCACAGACATCTGTTGGTGAGGTCAGATATACGTGACAACCACATTTTCTGGAACTCTTCACATCACGGAATTCGTCAAAGCCCAACTACGTTGTCACCAATCTCGGCAGTCAAAAATTAATATGCGTAGCTTTTCAAACGAGCAAACATCTATGTACCTGGAAGACTTCGTGCATCGAGCCTCTATTTGCCCTATTTTTGTTTCGACGATCAGGTAACCCTTGTTGTGAAAAAGAAGATTTAACTATTTGGATACTTTCTCTCGCCACCTCCTAACATTAGCCCAATTCGTGGCGAACAGAAACGGGGTCAATGACAATACGGAATCTACTTTCATGGATTCAAGGCAGTAAATTATCATCGACCCCAGTATTCATTTCTCCAAATGCTAGTGATCTGACATGCTGCTAACGTGAACTATCACGAAGAAGCGCTATATTTCATAAAGAGAGCAGAATCGGGAGTGGGTCGAGAAAACTCTTTACCCAGAAGCTCACTACTGGTTATCTATGATGAGTTTGTACCAGGATAGTATATCCCGTTTTATATCTCATCAAAGGAACACTATGCAAAGATCCCCCGAGTGTCTCAGAAACTCAAACAGAAATCAGATTTTCCTCGAAGCGCCATCTAATCAAATGACAGTCTATGCTGTTTCAATGTTGCATGATTTTTGATGTGTGTGTGATTTTTAGAGGGAGCTTGTTGGGAAGTGAGCAGTGAATTTCTGATTTCACCACCTCCTGATTAGATTCGAAAAAAAAAAAAAGGGTCAGAACCAAGCCCGAGGTCTTGTGTAAACTTGAGAGCAGTGATGAGGACAAATTACTAGGGCCTTCAAAGTTATCCTTTTCCATGATGGCTTAGTTAAGGATGTTACGAAGATTTGGGTTTTTGGTTTATTCACTCGCAGATAAACAAAGTAAAACTTTGAACAGACCTCCTTCATAAAAGGTGGGCAATTCCACTGGTAAGGTCAATCATATTTGAAAAAAATAACAGAGACCAGGACAAAATGCCATCTCCAAACCTGCTTCCACAGCCTACACCCTTGGATATCGCCTCTCGCCAGGTATCAGAGAACACCCCAAACAAACCAAAAATGCTCAGGACCATCAGGCAGCCGCACCAATGCCCACAACTCCTGCTAGCATATCAGTCCTTGGCTGGCCTCCGGAGGCAACACGAGCTGCCTTCACAATTCCCATGGAGAACAAGTCAGGGTCCATTTCATGCCTAAAAGCGTCAGCCTCTGGGCCGAGACTCTTGATCAACGTGAAAGCTTGTGCAATTTGCTCTGCGGATAAGACTTCCTGAACCCCTTTAGAAACCACAACGAGGATATCGTCTTCCTGCGCTTGCCAAGTGTACTCTTCGCTGTCTTGTACCAAGTCTGTATGGCCCGCAGATAAACCAGCGACTTCGTTACAAACTTGGTACTCGGAGCCATCCTCGTGCATTTGTGGCTCGGTGGCTTGTACTAATTGTCCATTTCTGTAAAGCCCAGCCCACGAGCGGCCGATATTGGTGATGCGAATCTGATTCCGTGGACTTATTATGGCATGGAGCATTGAAAGGCATCCTGTTGGGGCCCCCAAGCTTCTCAATCCGTCCCACGATATCTTCACTAGTTCTTTGGGCATGAAGGTAGACTTATCGATGACACGATGAAACATGCCATTGATGACTTCGTCCACTTTTTTACATAATTCGACCGAGTCTTTATCTGAGGGAAAAAAGTCACTGTGCCCACTGACGACGCTGACCAAAGTGAAGCCGTCCTCTGAATTTTGAACTCCACCAAAGTTTTCGCCAGCGTTTCTTCTGCTGGCAGGCGTATCGATGGATCTTGGCTTTGCACAGTATCCCAAGTTGACTTTACGGCCGAGAATGACTTCAAGCGCCCTGTGAGTAACGCCGATAGGGTAGTGCACTTCCCGATCAGTGCCCTTTTGCAAGATTTCAGAAAACAATTCCTCGTTGATAAGCCAGCCGAGTCTGAGCTCCTTGAGTTTGCTTACGAGTGCGTAGATCAATGAGACAATTGTGTCTTGCCCCTGATCTCTCTTCGAGATCTCGATGATGTCTGAATTCTTATCGAAGTCGATAGTTGGAATCTGCGAGTTTTCATTTGAGTCGATGGAGAATAACACTGGAGAATTGGCGGAATCTTGGGCGCTAATTGACTGTCTGGTGAGACCCTGTGCAATGCTCATACATGCGGCAGTGGCCACTAGCACTTTCAATTGGAAGTCGAAGATCATTATTGGTTAATGTTCAAAAATACAGTATCTCCAGAGGGAATAAGAGCTCTTTTAAGCCGTTCTGCGATGAAATTATCAACTCTCGTTCGAAGGTGAAATATTCCTCCTATGCATTGTAAGATTATTTGGGGTTGAAAAGGTCATGTATCGCAAGGATCTGATATTGTTTCGGAATGTTATAGATAATGGCTCACAAACTTTCCGCAATACCGTGACCGAATATTCTTCCAATGGAGCTATCTTCAGATTTCTTGCAGATTCTTTTTGGATTGCAAGACAAGCGATTTGTCCCAATAGTTTAGTTGCTTGTACTCCGCTAACATTGTCTTCGAAGAGAATTCCACACTCATTCAAAGGAGCATAAACAGTTGCAGTCCTTTGAAAATTTACGCAACCTTAACTGGTTCGTCAAGATTGTTAAAAAGGTTTATACGGTCAGGCTCAGGGAGGCGGGAACCCAAGTTCTTGCCCCTCTCCCGGATGAACTGTGGTCTCGAGCCCTTCGGAGTACACATCCGATGGGGCGATGACATCACACGATACGAGAGGTTGATGTCAATCTGAGTAGAGGC
>JAJLZY010000283.1:0-15638 GCA_030564885.1 Metschnikowia kofuensis (nom. inval.)
TTGCATTAGGCGTTAGTAGTGAAGAATTTATCAGCAATCAATCAGTACCTAAAAGGCTAATTCAATGAATTGCCGTGAAAGGCGATCCAGACCCATTGTTCCCGAGGCATAAGCGAGGCTTTAAAACCAGACAGCGAATCAGAGCAGACATGGAGAAAAGGCACGATCGGTGAGTGAGAGAAAATTAAAAAAAAAAAAAAAAGCTGAGATCACCGGTGACTCAATCCCGTTGGATCTAGATTTTGGGAGTGCTGCAAGGCATCCGCATATTCAGCTCATGTGAGTCTGGCCCACGAGTATCCCACAAGTGTGCTTCGTTTTTACTGGCTGAAATCTCGATGCGGCTGCATCTGAAGTGAGATGAGCTTAGCGGCAGGCGCCCGATACAGAAAACTTATGAGGAACAGCAAGAGAAGAAAAAAGAAGAGGTCGGTCAAGGACAGCCAGCTTGCGTCAGGTCCAATGTGAAATAGGAGGAAAAATATGAAGCAAATTAGGCAAAATGCGAACCACTATTATTTACTTTTTCAGGAGGTTTTCAGGAGGACGCGTCATATCACAAGATCTCGTGGGCGCCCTTTAGTAAGGAGCCGTTATTTTCTTTGGCCCGCGTAACTCCTCCTTGGCCCGAGGCACCGGGCACTCTGAGCCTGATGTGAAACACCCGTGCCTACAAGACGTAATCGCACGCGCGCATTGGGCGGGCCCTTGCAGCTCAAGGAGCGAGCCTTTTTTTTTGACCAAAAGGCGATCGAGAAAATTGAGTGAGCTCCAGATTACAAATTAATGGAGAGAACTTAAGAAAAAAATATAGAAAATAACCCAAGATGAGCTATGGATAATCTCAAAGCTTGACTAGCAACAAGTCAAAAAAAAATTGAAAAAAGAGGTGTATAGTCTCATCGTTGTTTTCTAATTGACCAAAGTTGATGTATTGTTCGTACCAAAGGCTCGCGCCGGGCGCCGCAAACGAGGGGGGACAATGAGTTCAGGTGGGCCTCGCCGCCACTAACAAAAAAAAAGGCCCGCGGCAGGGGGGACTGAGTGCATGCGTGTCGCGTGCATGCTGGCTGCAGCGAAAGTAGCCCTACTCAATATATAAAGCCAGCGAAAGTAGCCCCAGCCAGCACTGAGACATATTTCCATCATCGATATCCCACTCAACTGCTCAGCTCGCCTATTGCCTGCCCTCTGTCCTTATCTTCGGACTAGCCATTCCTTTACCCCCCACCCCTTACATTCCTTCAACCCCTTCCACTCCTTACCAAAAAAATGAAATTTGCAACTATCGCGCTTCTCCTGGCCTTGGCAGCTGCGGCCCCAGTCTACAAAGTTGAGTGGGTGACCCAAATTCACTACACCACCGTGACCGCCGATTACGACGCCTACACCTCTGCATTTCCTGCTTCGTCCAAGACTGAAGCTGCGCAGGATGTGACCACTCAAACGCCTGTGGCTGTTTTGAGCCTGGTCTCCACGCTGACTTCCATTCCAGCTACTACCCCAGCTACTACTCCAGCTACTACTCCAGCGACTACTTCGACTATCATTCCAACTACTACTCCAACCACCACTCCAACCACTACTCCTGCTACCACTCCTGCTACCACTCCAGCCACCACCTCGACCCTGGAGACTTCCACCTCGACCACCTCGACCCAATCTACTAGCACCGGGACCGGCTCTGTGTTCTCGGGAGACGGTACATACTACGACACTGGTCTTGGCGCGTGTGGTGTGGTCAGCACAGACTCAGACTACATTGTTGCAATTGGGCACGAGTTGTTTGACCAATACACGCCCAACGGTAACCCCAACAACAACAGCTTGTGTGGAAAGAAAATCATTGCTTCCTACGAGGGCAAATCCGTCGAGGTGACGGCCGTCGACAGATGTGCAGGCTGTCAAGAGTACGACTTGGACCTTTCCCCCGCTGCGTTCGAGCAAATTGCGGACAAGCTGTTGGGACGTGTCAAGATCACGTGGCAATGGGCTTAAGCCAAGCGCTTGGGCTCGCCATGAGTTCTTTTTTTTATACCTATAGTTTACATTGATTATTATGCCCCTAGAAGCACGGCCGTTGCAGGCCCTGTAAGTGTGTCACTGCCCGTACGTTGAAAGATTTATTTAATTTGTACACGTCAAAGTGATGATCAATTTCGGTATTTGCGTTAAGTCAGAAATTCAGCTCCAGCTTAGCAGGTACTTGTTTCGTGAAATGAGAGTTTTTTCATCCGAACTGCACAGCGGGCTGATGACAACGGGAAAATATGATCGAAAGTTTGTCTTCACTCAGGGATCAAACAAAGTAGCATTGCGATAAATGAATCTCAGTTTTTCGCCAGCATATGTCTCGAACACATGAAGCAGCTTATTGTATTTCTACGGAGATTAGAGCCAGTTACGAGACTTGTCCAATTCACGAGGATGTCGCACCCCGCACCCAAGCGGTCCGCCGGTCGCAGGCCACCTCGGCTATCACCGAGCTTTAGCAATCACACATATTAAGTTCCGCAAATGCTTCGATTAGATTTATATTAGAATGATTAACCATTTTTCGTTCATCGGCGATATTTGTTTTACTGCTTAATTATTTCTTTTGGCAAATTCTTTTCATTTGTGAATATTCATCGGATCCATCAAGAGGCACCATTCAACCTCTGGATTTTTTTACGAGCGCTAATTAAGACAGACGCAATTTCCGTATTATTCGAAAAGAGATTATTGCCATTTTCTGGTCGTTTTGAAGTCAGTTGCATCTTGGGAACTTTCAAAAGCTTTTGAATCGAGGATCATAAAGGATATCCAGTTCGGAAGGTAGATCGTCTAATAATCACAGCTTCCATCAAAAGGCACATAGCAAAATCCTGGTTGCAAAGCAGAAACTATTTTTTTTATTAAAAAAGTATTAATCTTTATCCACACCTCTGATATTTCAACCAACACAGCTATAATCATGTCCCGTTCAAGAAACAAACTCACATGGCCACTTTCATGGGCGACGCTCGTGAACTCCATGAGCACGTTACAATTTGGCTTTCATCTCGCCGTGTTCAACGCTCCGCAAGACATTTTATCGTGCCGCAAAAGCATCTCGGGTCCGTTTGGGTCCTACGAAGATACATTCTGGGGAAACCTCGGTCTTTGCCAATGCATCAAAATGAGTAATCATTCGGGCTCTATCATAAATGCGATTTTTACTATGGGTGGGCTTATCGCCTCCATTTTTGTTGGAAGCCACATCGTCCACAAGACTTATGGGCGCAAGCAGACCCAGCAAGTGTCTGCGATATTGTTTTTTCTCGGCTCGGCAGTGGTTGCCTTTTCCAACAATAGTCTTTTGATCTATTTCGGCCGGTATTTGAATGGTTTAGCTGCAGGTTCTTGCATGGTCATGGCACCCATATTAGTTAGTGAGCTCGCTCCAGTGAACCACAGAGGCTTCATTGGATCATTGCTTCAGTTTGGTGTGGCGATCGGCATTCTAGGAGCGCAATTGATAGCTTTCGGGTGGAGTAACGATCAGCAATGGCGCAATATTTTTTTTACCGGAAGTCTGTTCGGATTTCTCCAATTCTTGCTTTTGTCCACCACTGTGGAATCGCCTAAATGGCTTGTTTTGCAGAAAGACGACGTCTCGAATGCCCGCGATATTTTGGAAATTTTGAGGCCCAGCAAACTGGTTGTGAGGACCGAAATAGAGCAATATCGGGGAATTTCAGTTGGCTCGACCGATACTCATCCACGAGCAAATGAGTCTCTTGCCCTTTTGGAGAGCCAAGAGACTCAAACTTCGAAAGAAACTTCTATTTTTCGGTACATTTCGGGTAGAAAGTACCGCAAGGAGTGCATGGCTGTGACTATTGTGATGACCGCCCAACAACTATGTGGCATGAATGCCATCACGTTCTATGGGGTTTCAGTCTTGTCTGATGTAGTTCCAGAAGGCACTAACGTGCTTTACCTTACGTCATCCTTGGCTCTCACAAATGTCTTGGCAGCCCTTCTCGTATCACCATTGATTGATAAATGGGGCCGCAAGCCGCTCCTTCTCTTGTCCATGTGCACAATGACTATTTGTTCATTGATTATTTCTTACGGTTTAGGTAGAGAACAGGCTTACGTTGCGGCTTTGGGGTGTTTTGGCTTTGTTGTTGGCTATTCGGTCGGCTTGGGTCAGATTCCTTTTCTCATGGTGAGTGAATTGTCAAGCGCTGAAATTGTGAGTATGGCTCAGTCTTATGGAACCGCAACTAATTGGCTAGCAAACATTTGCGTAGCGCTTTTGTTCCAGCCTTTGAGCGAGTTTTGTGGTTCTCGAACTTTCTATATTTTTGCGATCGTTGGGGCCTTGTATATGGCTGTCATTCTTCTTCATGTCCCGGAGACAAAAGGTAAATCTGAGCACAGAGAGGTATGGAATGGTTTTGAGTAGTGAGTTTGACAGGTAATTAACAAGTTTCAATACTGCCAAAAGAGAAAAAAAGAGCTTGTGAGATATTCTTCTTTGTAGTTACTGCAACAGCGAAAGACCAGTATGTCACTTGTGATACGGGAAGCTGAGCGCCAACTTTCCTTTCTTCATTCAGAGTTAGGCCATAGACTAGATTGCACTTGAGCATTTCTTCTCTTCCCTTCTAAAGCCAAAGACAAGTATATGTCTCATGGCTCGATTTTGACAGCTTTTCTGGTGTAGACTTGTTTGATCTTACTTTCTCTTACAATTTGAAACTAGAAATGAATGTAAAGGATTATTTATAAAGGCCATGAAATGTTTGGGACTTTGAAGAGCACAGAATCACCAATTGAAAAAGAGGTCCATCGAAAGGACATAATCATTTTTCCTCCGAATCTTTCCTGGAATCCTGGAGAGCTTGCTGAGGGTCACGTGCGAAGCAAGTCCATCCGCGTGGTTTGTTTTTTTTGCAGCCGCGCCGATTATAAGTCTACGCATAATATTAATGGTCTCGATTGTATATTGTAAAACATAACAAAGCAATATATATATCAGCCAAGTGTCAAAAGACTTTTTTTATACATCTGAATAGACATATTCTCGAAAGGAAGCACACACCTAGTATCTAAGCAATGACGCAAGAAGAGTACCAGCCAGTCTTGGTTGTAGCGGTCAACCAGTTGTCCTTGTTTGGAGCAGAAGTGTTTTTGTTAGAAGATTGAGGAGCGGCCATTTTTATTGTTTTGTTGTTTGTGTTGTTGATACAGAAAAAAAAAGATAGCATAATGGAAAACAACTCTGACTTTATACTCCAAGCTCAAGAGCTTTCACCTGGGAAAGCCTCAAACGGAGTTATCATCTCTATGCGAACTCGTCAGGCGCTATTTCCTATTTGGTATGCGACAATGCTCTTTCAAGAGGCTCTCGCGTGCGCTCATGCTTGGTGCTTTAAAAACATGTAGCCTCGTGTTTCAAATGCAAGCAATTAAATCAAATGAGTAGAATTCTCCCGATTAGGTAATATCTTCTTGGTGTGAAACATCTCACTAGAGATCTATAACGGATTACGCCACAGTTTCACCTCGCATGCGTCAGCATTTGCATGTCGCTCCTTCCGCCAGACTAATCATGATGGAAAAATTAATTTATTGTAAGAATTGCCGAGAAAAAATCAAACGATCTGTCGTGAATGACCGCGTAAAATTACTACTGAAGCCCGAGGAACAAATCCCGAAACGATCATTTATTGATTCAGATAGCCAATTTTACAAATTAGTCAGCTAGAAGAAGTCTTCATTCCAAGAACTAAGTTCTCAATTTTTTTCGCTAAAACTCAAAATTCACTATCCATTTGCTTACACGTTGCAATCACATGAATTGTGTCCAAAGCCATTGCATTTCCAGCAATAAAGACCACGTCTGATAGCTGCGTTTGTAGCGTCAATACCAGCCCATGTCTTCGAGCTCATCTCGGCCGGCTACTGAGACACCCTGCTACAAGATTGATCGATTTTTGAGTCTCATAAGAAGTCGCCTTGTATGCCAAAAGGTCAGCTTGGCACTGAAGGTATTCAAACTGGGCTGTAAAGCCTTGCAAAGCTTGGCGACGGAGATCATTAGCATATGGCTCCCCCACGCCGTTGAAAAGGTAGACACAAAGACATGCTTCCAAAATCGAATCTTCAGCAACTTCCTATTTCAAGTACATAAACTTTTTGAGGAACAATTTAAAGGCTTAATACCTCGCTTGAGGCTCACGAGATTCTCAAAGGTGATATCAGCATGGGAAGCTGGAATGAATGTGGCCTGAATGAGTTCTATGACATCTTGGCCGGACATCAGGGACCATTCGAGGCGCCTTTTGAAATTTTGAAGCCAACTTTGCGCATTTTCAGTCACCAGAAACTCAAGAAAAAGAAATTCGTCCTCATTGTAACCTAAGGAAACGTGGCTGGAGAGCACGAATGTAATTTATGGCTTCCTGCGATTTGCTATCACCCCGAAATATCTTGACCTGAGCAGCCATTCTACTGATGAGATATATTTCATGACAATCAGGTTCTTCTTTTGTCATTTTTGCGAGGTTTTGCAAGCTCAAAAATTTGATTGAATCTGTTCTATGGAGGGAAGAAAACTGGTCAGCGATGGACTTTCTCTGCAAATTCCGAGATAATATAGGCTAGTTTTGCTGCGTTTCTACCAGAGGCTCTTGTCAAATACTTTTGATTAGTTAGACGACCCAAGCGTACAGGTTTGGACAATGACAATGGGTTGATCTCAACAATGAAGTTTGAAATGCGGGCGCAGTAATTGATTTGCCTCCAATTTGCCGATGGCAGCACATATCTATATGCTTGACTTCGAGCTTTGGCTGAAATTCTTGTGCATTGTTTGGTTTCTACTTTACTTTTTTGGCTCACACGGCACAGTGTAGAGACTAGAGAATACCCTTGACATGTGCTGTCAAGTCACAAAATGCGAGTCTTGTGAAAAATCACGCAATAATCGGTCTTCAAGAGGCTTCATCAATTCAATCAGAAATATTATCACAGCAGGAGTTACTCGAAAAATGCATCCCTAAGCGAATGTTTATCAGACAATGAGCTCACTTACATTTATTCGACTTTTTATTGTAGACGACATCGTTATCATAGATACGAAATGAAAGCCAGATCTACAAGAATAAATGGCTTTAGGCTTTCAGACCATCGTCGCAATCTAGACTCTACGCCTTACAAGGCTGTCTCATACACTAAGATAATTCTGACTGAATATAAAAGGGGAGATGTAATCTCCTTTCATAAGCTTTACAATTGGCTTAAAGGATGCTCACCTGAGAGCAATGTTGACTTTTCTCGTGATTGTCTTTGGGTGTTAGCAGCAAATTTATGTGTCAGATCTCGACCTTATCTAGGTCTCTCCCTCAGGGAAGACAGTTCGCTTTGTAATCTTTCGTAGAGTGACAGATCCATTATTTTTTCATCCTCTTTAAATTTTTTGCGGAAATTGAGCTGAATCAGGACCCTGTCAGTAAGCCCACCAAGTCTTGTGACTGTTTTACTTTGTTTTGCAATCTTCGGGAAACTCGTCGCTTGTGATATCACTGAAACTTGTGTTAATCCCTTGCATGATGAATATCATATAGTCCTCTTTCAGCGCGAGCTTATTACTGCAAAGCATTGTCTTGAAAACCTTGCGGTGAAGTTGCAAAAAGATAACATTCTGAGAGAGATCATTCGGATGTGAATACACGGAGGCTGAGACAGTTTGATCGCGCAACTTTACGAGGTATCCAAAGAAGATTATACCGCAATTGGGGTTTCTCCGTTTTTGTCAGTCATTTCAACGATTCTAAAATCAATTCTTTGAAGCTTCGTATGTCTTCAAATCTTTTGCAGCTATGAGAGCTGTTTTGTTTTGAAATAATCTGAATTCACAATTTGACTACACAAGTTACCAATTACTTTCTTTGGTCAACTTCTATTTCATTGAGTAATGTTCTCTAGCATCATCGTTGCTTTCTCGCCTCGTGTGTCCACCCGGTTCGAGAACATTTTGAATTCAGCGCTTCGCATAATATCGAGAGTAGAATAAAGCGTATACACAGATTAATAATTTTAATATGATTGAGACCAAATGCTCCTCACTTTAGTTGGCAACCGTCTCCGAGTGCTTTTTCTCATAATCCTTGGTTTTAAATCGCACCCTTTGTATCCTAGAATCATAGGCTGAGTGTCCAAGGCTTTTTTGCAGAAGCCTCCAGGCTGTGACAGACCCAAAGTGCGAGATACTTCGTTTCTTAATCGTAATACGGACAGAGAAGCTTTAACTACTTTTCAGCATTTATAAACTTCCCGAATTTTGGAGGTCTGTCTCAATTCTTTACAAGTCCAGTTTTTATAGAATCTATTTAAAGCTTGAACAGGTCCGGCAAACCTTTGAAATGCAATAATACTTCAAGAAATACAGAAAAGCTTATCACAATAAATGTAGATGATACCTATAAAAATCCTCGCTTTGCTGCGTACTCCAACTGCCTCTTTCAGAGCTTGTTCTATAGAAGTCGAGCCCTTCACCATTTTTCGGACCGGTCACGTGAGTGGCACAAGTCCGGAAAGCGCAATCAAAATCCAAGAGAAAAACCTTTAAAAAGCTCTTCTGTTTATTGTTTTGTCTCTTGAATCTTCTGCTCATTGAAGCAAGCTTTTTTGATTCAGGATCCATCGATCCTTTTTTAAAATTCCTGTGAGGCAAACTGGAGTCGACTGGGCACACGACAGAAGCTCCCCGCAAACCATCCAGAACATTGCCTGCATAGTAGCGAAATTCATGCGCGCGGTTCTAAGCTGCTGCTCTCCTTGCTTTCTTCCATGCGTCCAGCCAAGCCTATTAGCAAGTGTCTGCTGATTGTCTAATCAATCTTTTCCATCCCAGCAAAAAGTGATAGGACCAAAGAACCTTATATAATCCTCTTTTTCCACAAAATTCAAAACTCTTCGCACTTCACAAGGACAAATCTCCTGATCTTATCAAATATAAAAGAAATGGTGAACTACTCAGCCTGGCTTGGCGAGCTCAATGACGATACCTCTATCGGCTCACTCTCACTCCCTGGAACCCACAACTCCGCCGCGTGCCACACGGCCTTACCCTCTGTTCAGTGTCAAGGCGCCTCAGTCACTGAGCAATTGGAAAACGGAGTGCGTTTTCTCGATGTCCGCGTCGGAAAACATCCGTTGAAGTCCGGAAACGAGGCCAACGAATTGACTGTGGTACATGGCAAATTTCCCGTTCGCATCCCGATCCCCAAGAAATTCACAGATACTCTCGAAGAGGTGTATGAATTCTTGAACACGCACCCTTCGGAGTTTGTGATGGTCTCAATCAAGCAGGAAGGCACAGGTGAGTGGAACAATGACCAAGACGAGTTTGCAAACTTAATTTGGGATCATTACATCGGCCCAAACCAGGACCGCTGGTTCTTGGGAACAGACTTGCCACGCTTGGGTGACGCACGTGGCAAGGCGCTTTTGTTCAGGCGTTTTGGTGTGAACAACGAGGAGAGAAAGGCCCAGTTTGGTTTCGATGCGTCTTGGTGGCTGTACAATACAATTGAGGACGATCGGGGTGCCTATGTCGTACAGGATTTCTGTGAAATTCAAAGCAAGGACGACATCCCCAAAAAGGTCGAGTATGTGAAGAGTCTTGCTCAAAAGGCAGCTCAACACAACGAGACCAATTCCGATAACAAGTTATATGTAAACTTCACCTCCGGGGCCAACTTTTTCGACATCGCGTGCTGGCCCCAACAAGTTGCACGGGCCATGACAGAGCTCAATTTGCAGGAGAGTTTCTCTAGGGGAAGCGGGATCATAGTGTTGGACTATGTCGAGGAAAACGACTGGATGCTTGTAAGGGATTTGATAAATAAGAACTTTTAAAGGGTCAGAATTGGTATAGTCTATAATGAGAGAGCTTGACTTCCTGATAGTGAAATGAATGGCTGAGAGAGACGAGGAGCTTTTATATTTTACTGACTGGCTTTCTATACGATCCGTTACGGCAAGACTTGTTCGGTGTTATTAGTTAAGACTAGCGCAGAGCAACTTTGTCCTTGATACTGACTTTGTTGTGGTTTCATTTGTTTGCCGAAGGAAATTCAATAACTTTCGTTGAAAGGAGATTTTTTGAGCCTTTGCAAAGTAAAATTACAAGTAAGTGGATGAAGAACTGCCCTCGCCAAGTCTTTTCTGAAATCTGTCATTGATAGTTGAGCGCATTTATGTAGAGCCTCGGCAAGACCAGATTTAAATAAGCAAAAGAGCTTAATAAAGCAAAATTCTGGCAAATCAGCTTCTTCGAGCAAATTTCGAGCCAACTCTCGGGCTCTAGACTTAGTCCTCTCTATGCATGCTTGAGTCGAGTTTCTTGCGAGTATTTGCCAATTCACCCACTACTTTGAGCATGCCTTGAATGATCAGGTAAGGCAATTGAAGAATAGAGCTAATAAGTAGCTCGTTGTTTTGTTTTGAGCAACATTTCACTTACTCATAAAGGAGTCCCCAAATTCAATCTGATCTTCCTAGTATACTTATTGGAAAATTCACGAATCAATTCACGCACCTAAGATCCACAATCAATCATCTAGCAACGACTTATTCCTTCAGATGTCAGCTTCATCCCAAACACAAACAGTAAATATGGTTTTTTTTTCTATTTATGAGAATTCCGATACAAACTCCTAAGCCGGGGAAATTGAAATTATTGATTCTTTTGGCTTTGCCCCACCTGGCGATGTCTTTAGAAACGGTTAACTGACGTGAGATTCCACCATATTTGGACGAACCTCGGATGCTCACAAAAATGAGCTAAAAATTTTATATAGGATTTCTTTGAGCACTTGTTACTCTTCAAACACCTTCTGCTTTATTATCGGGCTCTTAGAAGTATTTTGATTTCTAATACTCCAAGACATTCTTTACTCGTAACAGAAAGAAAAGTCTTTTCATTTCCAGAGGCACAACAAAGGCAGCTAAAGAATCATTGTATTTTGGTATAAATAACAACGAAATCATCTTTTAGCATCGAAATTGTTTAAGCTATCAGCTGAGGGTAGTTAAACAATGTCCCGATATTCTTGTTTGAATTCTTTTGAATACACTAGTGCAAGCCACTTTTCGCAGCCACCCTACTTCAAAACCAGGAAGACTCTTCAGCTACACTTGAGGTAAAGTCGACTTATGGGAACTCTTCGTTTCTTCTTCGATAAAAAAACAGCTCATTGGAGAAGTAGTTTAATTTGAGCTAAATCTGGTTTTCACACAACTCTAAATAGAGGGAAAAGCCTCAAATTTTAACGATTTTAAGCAAAAGCTGCAAAGTCACTCACACAGAAATCGTTCTAAAAAAACAACAAGGCAGATTTCAGCGTTGTCAAATTAACTTTACTGTTTCAAGTCCCCCAGCAGCAATTTTGAGTCGGAATTTGCGATATTTGGCTCAAAAACTTCGGTGTGGCTCTGGTCAAGACTATTCTTCTATCTTCCAACCCATTGGCCCCACATTTCGTGCGCGCGTTTGGCCAGGCTCCAAGCTCAAGAGCGCTCTCTTGACTTTCACTTTTAGACTCTTGACTTATAATTTCCCAACTTTTCACAGACAATCCACCCAGATAAGATGTTTTGGAGGCTTCTACGAAGACAAAATGCGTATTACTGGCAAGTCTCGTGCCCAAGTTCGAAATTCGGATCATTTCATTACACTCGTATGAAGCTAGTCGAACATAACCGCCTAAGTCTGTCACTTACACATAATACATCAAATAATGGTGAGGTATCTGAGCACAAATCGACAGAATCTCTCAATGACGAAAAAATTCCGAAGCTGGAGCAGACTAAAAGCTCGTATTTGCCCCAGTCTACCTTTGACGACGCTAAGTTAAAAGAGATTATAGAAACATCAAACATGTCTGCCGCCAGACAGATTGAGCGGCAGCGGCAGGAGCAGCAGAGGAAATTTGAGAACACAGTAGATTCTGAAAACTCAAAATTCATAGAAAAGAGTGGCCTGAATACAGCGAGATACCCTGATATCGAACCCAGTGTGGCTATAAGTAAGTTAGAAGCAGATTTTTCGGAGGCTCAAGACCTTACAAAGCTTGAACTGGAGCAAGTTTCCGATAAAGAGGTAAAAGAGGCATCAAAACTCTATTCAAATTCCTCGAATGCCGATAGTCTTCCAACTGATGAATCTGAAACTCAAGTGCTATCGAAAAAGTCTAAACTGCTTGATTTCAAAGCCATCCAAAAAAGCCTCTTGCACCAATATCACCAGCAACAGGCCCTTTTGCACAAATGGGGGCAAAAAAAATGGTCAAATACCCAAGATTCGCTCCGTATCATTGCAAAGTCGCTCAATGACGCGACTGGTTATTCTGGTATCGAAAAACACAAAATTCAGGTGGAAGAAGTAGAGCACGAAATCGAGCAAGCACGTGAGTCTGTGAGGAAAGCCAAAGTAAAGTATGAGCACGCGATTCAGTGTCGGTCAGATCTGCAAAAAGAAATCAACGAGCTTCTCACTCGAAAGCATACCTGGTCTCCCGTGGACGTTGAGAGATTCACAGAACTCTATAAAAACGACCATCGCAACCAACACGCCGAGGTCTCCAGCAAACTGGCATTGGACGAGGCAGAACAGAATGTTGAGGCAGTGCAAATAAAGCTCACGGCTCTGATTCTCACACGTTACCATGAGGAACAATTGTGGAGTGACAAAATCAGACAGGCGCTGACCTGGGGCACGTGGATGCTCATGGGAGTCAATATCATGCTTTTTGCAACCGCAACGTTCTTTGTGGAGCCTTGGAAACGGCGGAAGCTTGTCAATGCCTTCCAAGAAGAGGTGCAGCTGAAAATGGAGGAGTATTCTACAGAGCTCAAAAGTCTTTCTCAGAAACTATCCACAGAATCAGTAGAATTGGAAAGCAAGAAGGAAGGTACGAGGAATGTTACAGAAACGACAGACAACTCTGGCAACCTTCATAAGATCACATTTTTCGGGATTGACTCATGGGACACTTTGCGGGAGTGGGCATTTTTGTTTTCCTCGGCCATTCGGAACCCAGGACACATCGACTTTTCGTTGGCAAAGCAAGACTTTGTCATTTACTCCGGACTCATGGCGGCAATCGGGTGGATTTTTGGCTCGCTCTTGAACCGTATAATTTTGGGACGATAGTTTGTGAAAGTGAGGTCTTGGAGGTCGAGGCTTATGAAATATCTGTGTGAACTCGGCTTCAAATCTGCTATTCATTGTTTTCGACACATCAAGGTGGCACGTATCTAGCTTGTGTTGTTCCAAGCCCACGAAGAAAGGGCTCTCTGAATGAAGATTTGTTCTGTATGAAAGATACTCGTAATTACTAGCCCAGGACATGCAAGAGAAGCAAACAAGCGCCACACGACTCTCAACATCATACAGAGTACGAGTATCGAGAATCAATTTTGGACTTGATTATCATTTTGTTGATGTTCCAGATTCAAGGTCTCTCAGATAATGGGCTATTTTCTATTTGAAAGTGCATGCAAGCTTCCGCAAAAATATTTCCAGCACCTGAATCAAAGCTTGAGATTATGAGAGATCATAATCATCCATGGCTACACCTCATCCTCATTTCACGACTTTAGATGCTTTTCGCCCTCAAGCAAGGGATTAAATGCATGACCACATCGACAAATCATGGCAATTCTATCAGAAAAAAATGCATCCATCTTCATGACACGCGCAGTTCAATTGTCTTTATAAAATATATACTTTGACCGATGACCCAATATCCCAACCTCATTCCAGGCCATCGATCATATATGAGCGCTTATTTGAGCGAGACCAACTTGATGTCAAAGGTCAACTCGGAGTTGGCAGGAATGCCGGGCAAAGCCTGCGAGCCGTAGCCCATCTTGGCAGGGATGATGACTCTTCTTTCTCCACCCACAGTCATGCCAGCAACACCCAAGTCGAAGCCCTTGATACACTCACCCTTGCCCAAGTTGAACGCAAAGGGCTTGCCCGACGTGTTCTTGTCGAAAACCTTTCCGTTCTTCAATTTGCCAATGTATCTGATGCCGACCTTGTTACCCGACTTGGCAGCAGCACCAGTGCCAACTTTTCTGTCCTCGGTGACAACGCCGCCCAAGAGCGTGCTGGTCTTGAACTTTTTGTCCTTAGCCTCGTCCTTTTTGTTGGATTTCTCGGCTTTCTCGGCTTTCTCGGCTTTCTCGGCTTTCTCGGCTTTCTCGGCTTTCTCGGACTTTTCGGCCTTGGCAGCCTTCTTGGCGTCCTTCTTCAGCGGCGTAGGGCCTTGCTCCAACTCCTTGGTGAACTGGACTTTCTTCTTGTCGTCTTTGCCCTTCTTGGCGGCCTTCTTGGCTTGCTCAGACTCAACCTCGGAGTCCTCGGCGGCTCTCTTCTTGCTCTTCTTGCCCGCCTTCTTCTCGTCTTCCTCAACCAACTCCTCGATCTTACGCTCGACATCCGACTCGTCCTCCAAGTCCTCGATGTTCATGAGCTCGTCCTCGTCGGGAGTCAAGTTGTCGCCCTCGGCATCTTCGCCTGCGTCCTCGTAGAATTCATCGTCCAATTCATCAGAATCGTAGTCCTCGTCATACTCGTCCTCCTCGTCGTCGGCAGGGTGCTCCACGTAGTTTCCGCTCAAGTGCACAGGGTACGAGCCCGTGACAACAAAGTGGACCTCCTCGGCGGGAGAAATCGTGAAGTCAAGCGTCTGTTGGAACTGCACTTTAGGAGACAAGGTACAGAGCACAAACTCCTCGATTTCGTCGTCCTCGTCGTCGTCGAGATCGCTGTCGTCATCTTCAGATTCGGCCTCGTCCTCGGAACCGGCGTCGGCGTTCTTGGCGGCGGCTTTCAGGCTCTTTTTCCCCTTTTTCACGGGTTTTTCTTCTTCCTCTTCCTCCTCTTCGTCCGAGTCCAACTCGTCGGCCTCCTCAGCCTCCAAATCGGCCAAGTCGTCCTCGTCGTCATTGAGGAAAACACGGGCTCTCTTCAAGATTCTCACCGTAGAAGGCTCTTCCTTGTCGTCAACAGCCTCCAAGTCCACAGCAGCCAAGGTCAATCTGACAGTGACGGGGAACTCGTCGTCCAATGCAGGAACGGGGTTGAATGGCTGGAGGGCCAAGTTGTAAGTACTAATAGGAAGCAAAGACGCCATTTTTGTTTATTTATAATTTCTTTTGATGTGTCCTCGATGTTTACTGCAGAAGGTGTCACAAGAAATACAGGGTTCTGGAGGTATGAAACGAGCTGCCTGTCTCTATATAAGACGAAAAATAAGCGTGCGGAGATGAGGTGTATGTGCACTCTGGGATGGGATCGAATAAGGCAAAGAGAGAAAGGTGAGGCAAAGAAAGAAAGGTGAGGCAAAGAAAGAAAGGTGAGGCAAGGCAAAGGCAAATAAACAGCCTTCATTTATTAATCTTTAGGTAGAGACGGGAAGATAAAATGGTTTGAGAGAGCGGAACTGGGCAGGGCAGAACAGAACAGAACAGAGAAAGATGGTAATTTATGAATGAAATTGGGAGAGCTAATGGAGGAAGGTCACGTGACCGAGCCCCACCCGAGGTCCAAAAAGCTATTGCGTAGCTTCAGTAAAGTGGATTTCGAC
>JAJLZY010000284.1:0-15440 GCA_030564885.1 Metschnikowia kofuensis (nom. inval.)
TGCCTCTGAAATTGCCGCCGAGACGGCCGGGGAAGACGCCCCTCAGGACGACTTTTTGAGCTCGATCCGGTCCTCAAAGCAAAAGAAACAGGCCAAGGAGCAGGAGGAAAAAGACAAGAAAGATGGACCCAAACTCTTGAGTAAGAAAGAGAAGGAGAAGTTGAAGAAGGAGGCCGAAAAGGCTGCTAAAAAGGAGCAGGCCGCCAAGAAAAAGGCCGAGCAAGCCGCCAAGAAAGAGCAGATCAAGGAGGCCAACAAGAAGAACGCCGCCGCTGCCACGGCCGATAAAGCCACTCCCTCTGAGTCTAAGGAATCGACGCCAGAGCCTGCTGCGGCGTCTAAAACGGCCGCGCCCGCGAAAAAGGGCAAGAAAGTGCCGGCCGCGCTTGCAGCCTTGAAGAAGCAAATGGAGATGAAGAAGCAGTACGAGGAGGAGCAGCGTAGGCTCGAGCAAGAGGAGGAGGAGCGCCTTCTACAGGAGGAGAAAGCCGCCGAGGAAGAGCTCAAAAAGCAAGCTGCCGCCAAGGAGGCCAAGAAGGAGAAGGAGAAGCAGAAAATCCAGCAGTTGAAGGCCGAGGGGAAGTACCTCACCAAGAAACAGAAGGAGCAGAAGCGCCAGCAAGAGCGCCAGCGTGAGATCTTGTTGCAGTCCGGAAACGTGACCATTGCTGCCCTCCAGAAGGACAAAAAGGACGCTGACGCTGACGCCGACGCCGAAGTCGAGAAGAAGCCCAAGCGCATTGTGTACTCGAAGAAGAAATCCACTAAGCCAAAGACCTTTGTGCAGAAATCCCAGCAGCCTGCTCCTGAAGTGAAAAAGGAGCAAGAAGTTGACGAAGACGTCGAGGAGGACTGGGAGAAGTTGGCCGACGAGGACGTGGCGGACGACTGGGAGTCTGCCTTGAAAGACGACGACGAGGATCTCGAAGCTGAGGCTGAAGACGAGGCCGAAACCGAGGCCCACGCTGAGGAGTCTGCGGACCCCAAAACCGCCCGCGACGATCCCGCTAAAGTCGACGAGTCTGCAGCCCAGGCCCAGGCCGCCGCTGCTGCCGCTGCCGAGAAGGCCAAGAGGGATGCTGAGCGTGCTGCTGCCGCCGAGAAGGCACGTAAGGACGCCGAAGAAAAAGCACGTGCAGAGGCCGTGGCACTTGCCAAGAAGGCTGCCCCAGAACAGGAAATGCGCTCGCCCATCTGCTGTATTTTGGGACACGTCGACACGGGTAAGACCAAGTTGTTGGACAAGATCCGTCAGACCAATGTGCAGGGTGGAGAGGCCGGTGGTATCACGCAGCAGATTGGTGCCACCTACTTCCCTATGGATGCCATCCGGCAGAAGACCGCGGTGATGGCGCAGTACGAGAAACAGACGTTTGAGGTTCCCGGCTTGTTGATCATCGATACGCCAGGACACGAGTCCTTCACAAACTTGAGATCGCGTGGTTCGTCCTTGTGTAACATTGCCATCTTGGTCATCGACATCATGCACGGTTTGGAGCAGCAAACGCTCGAGTCGATCCGCTTGTTGCGTGACAGAAAGGCCCCTTTCATTGTGGCGTTGAACAAGATCGACAGATTGTACGACTGGGACACCATCCCCAACAACTCTTTCAGAGACTCTTTCGCAAGACAGAACAAGTCTGTGCAGACCGAGTTCTTCAACAGATTCGAGCAGATCAAGCTCGCGTTGTCCGAGCAAGGATTGAACTCCGAGTTGTACTTCCAGAACAAAAACATGTCGAAGTACGTCTCGATTGTGCCAACATCGGCTGTCACCGGCGAAGGTGTGCCAGATTTGTTGTGGTTGTTGCTCGAGCTCACGCAAAAGAGAATGTCCAAGCAGTTGATGTACTTGTCGAAGGTCGAGGCCACGATTTTGGAGGTCAAGGTCGTCGAGGGTTTCGGCTACACCATCGATGTGGTGTTGTCGAATGGTGTGTTGCGGGAGGGCGACCGTGTGGTGCTTTGTGGTTTGAACGGGCCGATCGTCACCAACATTCGTGCGCTCCTTACGCCGCCACCTTCACGTGAGTTGCGTATCAAATCCGAATACATCCACCTTAAAGAAGTCAAGGCTGCTTTGGGTGTGAAGATTGCCGCAAATGACTTGGAGAAGGCTGTGGCTGGCTCGCGTTTGCTTGTTGTGGGTGACGATGATGACGAGGAGGAGCTCATGGAGGAAGTCATGGACGATTTGACCGGCTTGTTGGATTCCGTCGACACTTCAGGCAGAGGTGTGGTTGTGCAGGCCTCGACCTTGGGTTCCTTGGAAGCGTTGTTGGACTTCTTGAAGGACATGAAGATTCCTGTCATGTCGATCGGCTTGGGTCCTGTTTTCAAAAGAGACGTGATGAAGGCTACTACAATGTTGGAGAAGGCCCCCGAACTTGCTGTCATGTTGTGTTTCGACGTGAAGGTCGACAAGGAGGCAGAGCAATATGCCGAGGAGCAGAAGGTCAAGATCTTCAACGCCGACATCATTTACCACTTGTTCGACGCTTTCACCGCGTACCAGAGCAAGTTGCTCGAGCAGCGTCGTAAGGACTTTATGGAGTATGCTGTGATGCCATGTGTGTTGAAGACCGTGCAGATCATCAACAAGCGTAACCCTATGATCATTGGTGTGGATGTGGTCGAAGGTGCTGTGCGTGTGGGCACGCCTATCTGTGCCGTTCGTAAAGACCCCGCCACTGGCCAGCCCAACATTCTCGTTTTGGGTAAGGTTGTTTCTTTGGAAGTAAACCACAAAGCCTCGGACATTGTGAAGAAGGGCCAGACCGCCGCTGGTGTTGCCATGAGATTGGAGAACCCAAGTGCCGCGCAACCCACATGGGGTCGTCACGTTGACGAGACCGACAACTTGTACTCGTTGATTTCGAGAAGATCTATCGATACCTTGAAGGACCCAGCGTTCCGTGATACTGTGTCGAGAGATGACTGGGTGTTGATCAAGAAGTTGAAGCCAGTCTTTGACATCAAGTAGGGGCGCTACTATAGGTAGTATTTGGGAGTCTGAGCGAGACAAAGTGTCGCTGTCTTGTCATATAGAAATATCATACATGAGAACAAATTAGTCTTGTAGGCGCGGCTGTCTGGCGACATCAGGTTGTTTTAAGCCGCATGTTCTAGCTCAAGACCTCTGGGTTCGGTCAATTAAAATATTGTCGTGTTTGAGTGAGAAAGTTTCCCCTCTCACAAATTGAACGTGAACTTGAGTTGCCAGGTTTTATCCAAGACATAATGCAAGGCTCCAAAAGTGGCTGAGAGCCAATCAAAAAGAATTATTTACAGGGCAATACAAATTAAGTGGGAAGCGGCAGTAGAACATGAGCAATCAGGAGCGCTGAAAAGCAGAGTGACAAAACTTTACGTTAGCTGAAGCTGAGAAGGTCAAATTGGTCAACGGTCGCTTTCGAATAAGGCTCAATTATGTTAAGTAAAACGGTAAAAGTTACGCAAGCGCTTTGTTAAGGCGTTTTCAAACAAGTTTAAATACAAGAAAAAACATACAATCTTTATAAATTAGATATTTTCATCCTTCACATATTCCAGCTTCCCCAGTATGATTTTCTATACATTCATCAATATCGTCTCCATCTATCGATCGCAGCCGGCCAGTCGAGAAAAAAGACAAGGTGAGAAAATTGGGGCCCACGAAAAAATCAAAAAAAAAAAAATAGGAAAAAGAATAAAAAAAAAAGACACCCGCGCGCACAGCCAATGAAATCCTATGCAAAATCATATACCAAAGTCAACTCGAGTCAAGCCAAGACACTGCAAGTCACGTTTCCGATAGGAATACACACATATTCACACCCCAAAACCACACAAAACAATGCAAGACTTGCCGCCAATCGGAGGCTACGAGCCCGTCCAGTGGAAACGGAATCTTCCCTCCAGAGGGTTCCGTCCCATGGTGTACTTTTGGGGCATCACTGGGTTCATGGCCTTTGGCTACTATAAATACTATAAAGGTGTCGACGAGCAGCGGGAGCTTGCAAGAGAGAGACAATGGGCGCGGTTCAGCCTTGAGCCTTTGTTGAGGGCCGAGGAAGACAGGCATCTTGCCAGAAGATACTTCTCCGAGTTGAAGAGACAGGAATTGGTGGCTGAGACCATGACCCCGGAGACCAGAGCCAAGTTCGAGGAGCCTATCTATCACGACAAGTCGAAGATCCGGTTGCCACGGTTTTTCGCCGGGCCAGACCCAGACGCCCGCTAGTCAGTGGTGCTGGGAAGAAGGAACATGTAGAATATACGGAAATTAAGAATAAACCAAAAAAATTAGACGAGATGGAGGGCTGGATATGTTGATAATGCTTGTGAGTCGTGAAAAGCTTTTGAGAACTCGAAGCTTGGTGTGCACGATTACGACTGTTTGGGTTATTGTAGATTGTCAAGGACTGACGAGAGTGACCTAGTCAAAGTGAATGGGAATATGTCACTGATAGTCTTGAAGGCTGGGTCTGAAAAATGCGAGATAAGGCATTTTAAAGAAATAATAAATTGGCCGAGAGGAAAATAAATATAAAAAGACAAAAACAGGGTCAGAAATCCTCCAAATTTCAGTGTTCATGAACCCGTCAAAATGTTTTGGCCTCTTCATTTCCTGGGCCTGTTGATAATTTAAACCGCAAGAATAGTCCCAAGGTGAAACCAGAAAGCCGAGCAGTAGTTAATTGATTATGGCAGGCAACATGATTTACCTGAAAAAAAAAAAAGCCAAGATTTCAATTTCTTCAGTTTTTTTCATGCGCTTAGTGACTTTTGTGAGGCTTTGGTTTTTTTTATTCCAGCCGACCTTCCACTTCATGCGAGCACCTCAGAGTTGTTAAAACTAAAATGAGAACGTCAATGAAACGTCATATAATCCAGACAAACGTAATTTTAAAGATAATGAGATTTTCTGGCGATTTTGATGTTTACTCTGATCATTGAGTATCCCGGAGTTGTGGATTGCTCTTACTTTTGGACAAGTCTCCCTAGGCCTCACGCCTTTCCTATACCAAGAGCCATTGTAGGGTCGAGCAACTACAGTCTCGCTTCTACACTGCAAGTATAGAACAAAGCACAAGTAATTTCCTCAACGATATTTGTCAATCTGCTGGTGACTTGAACGTAGATTTTGGAAATGGATAAAAACTTATACGTTCAAATCAAGGTCTCAACTCGAAAAGCGAGAATAAAAACTAAATGATGTTAAAGATTCGATACTTCAGTCAGTTCAACAGAAGACAGAACCTGTTTTGATCAAAGAAGTGACATTTATTTTCACAGAAGTCGACTCTCCTAAGCTGGAAAATTTCCATTTCAAGCATATTTCCGGATCTAGAATCGACACCGAGCTCTGACTGTACATTGCCAGCAGAGTATATCAACTATCAATTGGTACAGTGAATAAAGCACAACCTCAAGGAATTAATCGAAACAGAAAGACACAAGGGTGATTAAATTCAAGAAGACCAAAAATTGTGTAAAGTTGAGTTCATTTTCTGAGTCATCTAGATCTTTCGCTCGCCATACTTTTACAATGTGCTCTCTGCGTCTCAGATTCTCTATAATATTTCAGCTTCTTATATATACTGGCCCCTAAGTTGTGGCCTTTGCGCACCGTAATCAGAATATCCAAAAAGGTAGTGTAAGTCTCGACTCCAAATAGAAGCTTCCATTTATTTTAGTGGAAATATTCAAGGCCAGCACTCGAAGTCAAAGAGCACCAAAAGTTTATGATGTCTCTCCCGGAACCCTTCAACCAGCGCGGGCCTCGAATTAGACCGAAAATTGGCCCAGGATCTGGCCCTACATCCACCAGCCAAAGCGCGGTCGCGCCAATATCCGGCCCAATATGCCCAGTATCCGGCCCAGTATCCGGCCCAGTATCGGCCCTGACGCAACCGATTACGCCGGCCCTCACGCCGATCAGCATTCAACAATTTGCACCCGTTTTACTCCAAAACGACGAGGACAAATACCCGAAAATGTCGCTGAAAATCACCACGAAAGAACAGGCGCAGGCCATTCTTGACCAGTACGACTACTTTCTTTTCGATTGCGATGGCGTCATCTGGCTTGGCGACCACCTTTTGCCCTCGGTAGCAGAGACGCTTGCTCTTTTGAAAAAGACGGGTAAAACCGTGCTTTTTGTCACCAACAACCTGACAAAAGCTCGCAAGGACTACCTTCTGAAGTTCGAGAAGCTCGGGATCTCGGGGATCCAAAAACTGGAGGTCTTTGGCTCGTCGTATGCTCTGGCAGTATATGTCGACAAGATTTTGCAGCTTCCAAAGGACAAAAAAGTGTGGGTCTTGGGCGAGTCTGGAATCGAGACGGAGTTGCACGAGTTGGGGTACAAAACCGTGGGCGGCACGGACCCTGCGCTCGTGAAAAACGGCGTGGCTTTTGACCCAGAAAGCACATTTCTCACGGACTTAGACCCGGACGTCGGGTGTGTGGTGGCCGGCTTGACCACAAACATCAACTACTTGAAACTCTCGGCCACGATGCAGTACCTCTTGAAGGACAACAAGCTGATTCCATTTGTGGCCACGAACATCGACCTGACCTTCCCTTCAAAGGGCAAGCTTTTGATTGGCGCAGGGTCCATTGTAGAAACCGTCAGTTACGCCAGCGGCAGAAAGCCGGACGCGATTTGCGGCAAGCCCAACCAGTCGATGATGCAGTCGATTCTTGCCGACAACCAGCCACTCAAGGAGAATCCAAAGAAGGGGCTTATGGTGGGCGATCGTTTGAATACAGACATGAAGTTTGGCCGCGACGGCGGGCTCGACACCCTTCTTGTGTTGACCGGAATTGAGACCCAAGACGTGGTCGAGAGCTTGGGCAAAGAAGAGGCCCCGACTTACTTTGCCGATAAGCTAGGCGATTTATATGAGCTTACGCAGTGAAAAGCGTTCTGAGCCTTTTGAATTTATAGAATATAGACAATGGGAACGTTTGTGATAATCATAGATTGTAGATGATGGGAGCCTTTGTAATGATAAACAACGCAAACTGTGATTTAGTGGAAAGAAACTGGCAGTGGCGTTGAGAATATTGCACATACAAATATAATCGGCTCAATATTGCACTTGATGCAAATAAACTAACTCGAGGCAAAGAAAACCCATATTTACTCAAATTTGTCAGCTTAAAACGCCTTCGAAAGAATGGGGGTATTTGAGGTTTTAGCTTGCGAATGTTGTATGACTTGCTCGACCTATCAATCCTCCTACTGAGACTTTCACATGAGCCACTCTCTTCTTCCTTAAAATCTTCATGAAAACTCAGCCACCATGCAACCTCGGAAAATTTGAAAGAACAAAGTTCTGCATTTTTTTCTATTATCGTTTCCGGCATCGGTAAAATAGAATGCTCAAAGAAAGAATAAGACTTCCAAATGTACCTTGACGCACAGACTGGAGAAGCACTCGCCGTGTGAATGAAGAAAAAAAAGTTGAAGTTGAAGCTGCTAAAGCTTTATTTGAGTTCTTTGATCTTTGTGGAATGACCGGATATAATTTTGTGAGAGCTGTTTCAAGTTTCACAGCTTTCACGCATTAGATGTCGACATGAAGACTTTTTATTGCCTCTCATTTGACATCTCTAACCTAAAAAGACTTACCTTTCCTCCATTGATGACAAGTTTTGCCTTATTTGAAATACCAGGCATCCAGAAATCTACTCTAGTAGTGGGTGTTGTTTTAAAGTAAAATGCGCTTGTTAAATGCATCTTGGCGTAGGTTCAAAGAGATTCTAAAACAAAGCATGACACAAGGCTTGGAGACAATTCAACTGCAATGGCCATAGCACCTGATTTTGGCCCACGTATTTTTTGCTTATCGATCATTGTGTTGAATTGACCTCAGCAAAATGTACGATAGTTCTCATTCCAGATTTGTCAGCTGATCAAAAGGTCAGAAAGACAGACCACATAAGTATCAAGCTCAAAAGGTATACCACGTCATTAAATCACTTTGCCACATTAAATTTGCTATATAATTTGCAGCCATTTCAGATTCCAAAATTACGTTTCGTTTCTTTAGACCACGTGAAGAGGCATGGTTTCAAGAGATGTGTTACAGAAAGCATCTTGGGTGGGCACAGCACGGCTTGAGTGAAAGTGGTTTCAGCTCGCAAAAGATCCATAGTTTTCATTTTCACACAGCCGTCAGAACTCCCTGCAGTTTTGTGTCTAAACAGATTTGCAAGAGCTAGATATAAATACAGTGGTTGCTTCGCGTGAAAGATTGCAGCTCTTCATCAAATAGACGCCGTTTTGAAACAAAAAGGAAATGTCTGCTACTCACAAATTACCCTTTCTTTTTGCAACGATTTTTTTCATTGGAGCTCTAGCTTCTGCAGTGCGCTTTGATGTTGACTATGAAGAGTCTGTCACCCATGTTGCTAAACAATATCCCGAACTCGTTGGAGGAAAAACAACGAGAAGTGGTGTGTTTTCCAAAGGTGTTTTTGAAGATGAACACGATTTGGCCGAGGAAAGGCTTGAAGTGTTTCTGGGCCGTTTGAAAGCCTTCATTTCCGAAACAATGTTTGATGTGGTTGGATTTGAAATCGCCCAAGAAGTTTTGGCAACAGAGTTTCAAAGTCTACAAAAATGGGTGCACAAAATGAAACCCACGTTTAAGCTCAATGCGCAGGTAAGAGTGGTGAGTCGGTTGTTCGAGACCATGGCAAGTACTTTGTATCTGCTTAAAAGTTACAGTAGTATCAATGCTCCGGGGATTCGTTTGCTCTACAAAATGACCGAGCTTCAGGTGCTCTGTTTAGCATTGTACAATTCACATGGGAATCTTGATAACCAAATTGCCAGATCGGATGAAAAGGTCTTGTTTTTGCTAGATCGTCTTTATGAGTGGCAAACAAAATTTGAGCAGATGCCCGACGTGCCTTTTCAAATTGTGCTGGAATTTAGAATCCTGCTCAATCAGGCAGAAAGCTACTTATTCTTCTTGAAGTCGTTTGTTGATATGTCGAAGTTCAACTATTCGTGACCTCTAAATGTTGACTTACATCCTTGTATGTCTATCTTGAGCGTTTTGTAGGGGCTTTAGTTGGAGCTTGTAAGAATTTAAGGATATCGAAAAATACATGTCTCGAGCACCTGAAAAACTGAAAACTTGCCTTTTAATCTCGAGTTTGTATTGTATTCAAATTGCTATACCTTTTATTTTTTCAGTCTTTGAGTTGTGTATTCCTGAGTTTAGTGGAACAACTTTACTCCTTGATTGACCCTCGTTTGCTACAGGTTTAAAGCAAGCTCTATGCAACTAGCTCTTTGTCTACTCTGAAAAGGTATAAGCTGTACTGGCTGAAAACCTTATCCTTCAAGTTGGTAGCTAAGAACAATTTTTCTCAACAATCATATATGAAAGCTTTTTTATTCTTTTAATGATTTCAGACGCACGTTAGTGGCTAACACTGCTTCTATTTCTTGTTTTCGCTTTGTTCCCCTTATAATGAAGAAAGCGTTGATTTTTGTATTCTTTCATAAATCTCGAGTGGTGAAATGAGGCGTTGCAAGAACAATTGTTCTTTTGTCCACCATTTATACAAAAGCAGGCTCGAGATCAAAAAACTCAAATTCGAATTCTGAAACGGGGCGTTATACCTTGGTACTTACTGAGTGGTTTACATCTTGAGGCACTGTTTGGAGGAGAGCCTTAGTGCCTCCGATTGTCTCTCGCTGAGGCTGTGTGTAAACTGTTAATGTGACTTTTTTGCATTTATCAGCCTGATGCAAAAAGATTTTTAAACGATTCTGCTGATAGTCTTGGATGTATTTGACTCTATAACGCAAGCCTCGTTTTGAGTGGAGAAACTTGACGAAGAGTACAAAAGCTCACAAAAAGTGCTCCGTGATAGCAGTATATCTATCATCAAATCGAGATGACCTGTTTTCACAAGAAGCCACTTTTGCTTTCGCTTGCGGCAAGTATTCTCGTTTTGGCAAACGTTGTGAAGTCACATAGGGAACCACCAGCAACTAAGTCAGCATTGAATGTTAGAAGCCATAGCGATTTGAGACTTTTAGAAAGAACAGCCTCCTCTGAGCCGAAAATCTCGCTTGGCAAGAAGAGTGAAATCTTGGAGATGGAATGGCTAGATGAATCTGCTCAGATCAGTAAAACAAATAGTGGAGATTCAAGTCCCGTTGATGTGAACTTAGAAGCCCGTCCGAGTTTGCTCTCTCCACAGGAGATCGTAAGCTTTCGAATACGGTTCTTATTTAAACGTTTACGGACCTTCGTTTCCAGTTCTTCGTTCAACGTTTTAAAATTTGAAGCTGAACGTGTGCTGCTCAGGGAAGAGTTGGCGGAAATCAGAAAGCTTCTTAAGGCATTGAAATCATACGAGAAGACCAGAAGCTTGATTGACCTGCTCAATTATATCACCCGCTTGTTTCAGTGCATGGACTACTCAGCAGGAAGGTTAAATTATTATAGTACTCATGATGTACCAGGAAACAGAATCATCTACAAGACAGTTGAGCTCTCTGTGAGAGTGTTGGTTTTGTGTGATTCGTCTGGAAATCCTGATTTTGCCAATAAAAGAGTTTTGGACGAGTTGGTAGGGCTTGACGGGATTCTTAATTTCTGGGCCGCTAAATTCACATTAATCCCCGAAGTGCCGCTAAAACTCAGGCGAGCATATGAGGCCCATTATCGGCGGGCAGAGGCGACGCTTTTTCAGTTGAAATATAAAGTGCTACGGTACAAAAATTGACAAACGCCGAGCTAGGTCTGTCATAATAATCTAGTTTTTGACATAATTGACTGAAACGACTGAGAAAAGCTAAACGCTTTTATGCTGAAGTGCAAATGGAATGATTCGTTATCGAAGCAGAACTCTGATATTAGGGCAAGTGACTCGCCTTCTTTCGTAAGTCTTCACGTATTTCAATAAAAGAGTTTTTACGGACAACCCCACTCGCACATTTACTCGTGAAATAAACTAAAATTATTCTCCTCACCTCTGAAAGCTTGAGCAAAAAATACCAGTAGTGTATTGGCTCATTAACTCAAGTGAAGTTTAGCTCTAGCTGGGCTCTGGCTTGAGTGGATCATTGGTTCAAATAAATTCTTAGCTGAAATAATTTAAGACGCTCTGATAGAATTCAAAAACCTTCCAACAAAGCAAAAGTTATTAAAAAAAAAGCCCAGATTCCCGAACGAGACGTTTCGTGGGGTCTAGACCAACATAGGCCCAGTGCGGAGTATGTAGTGGAACAATATGCGAAAGAGCCAAAAAGACAGTAGAACCAGCATTCTGTATTTGCACCAAATAGATATAACTTAAAAAAAAAAATTCAAGAACCAATGGAAGTGATGTAATGGTATTCGCAATAAATTTTTTAACCATTTCTCAATTGTTTTACGAGATGAAATGACTCTGTGGGCATGAATTCTTTGACGCATTGTCTTCTACATTTCATGTGTCGGACTCTTTCCAGTCTTCCGAGGGAATGAAAAATATGGGGTAGGTTTCGTGGCTCCGATCCGAGAGACCAGAAAAAAAAGACCCCAAATTGGGAGTACCAAGAAAAAGCAGACTAGGAAAAATTAATCCAAACGAGTGAGCCAAACCATCGAGGCATATGAAGGTCAATCACTGTAGATCGATAAGTGATTTCAGAAAGGAAATCGAAAGCAGCAGGCTATATTTATTTGAGCCAGCACTTCAGCTCGCAAGTTGATTACAATGTGAAATCCCTCATTGGTATTATTTGCCAGCTTTGTTTTTCAATGATTTAATTGTTATTTATCCTTGTTTCATTGTTCTCGTGGCATCTTTGACATTGGTTGGTGCTCATCATTGTCTACTCCTTTGGTGAGAATTTCACATTCTTTTTAAATTGGAGAAGTTGAGCTAGGCTCTGTGTCGGCCGGCTCTGCCTATTGTGGTCTATTTGTCGCACCAAAGTGGCCCTAATCAAAACGCACCGAGAGCTAGCAGCAAAAGATAGCGCTCTAGAACATTATTACTAGGGCCAGGCAGTCAAGCCACAAAGTATTAGAACTTCAAGGTCTCGGTTTTTCAGAAGTCCACAAAGTCATTTTGGACTCGGCTGAAGAAAAACTGTTTCAGATCCATTTATGATTCTGATTAAAACTTTTTCAGTCCCTGTCCAATATCCGACTTTACTTTACAAAGCTGCTCCATTAACAATGCGAGGTCCCTGGAAACCGCCTGCGGATAGCCTATTTCAGTAAAAAGCAAAATCGATTCAGTCAGGCTCCACGTCTCTTAAGACTTTCAATCAGACATAGACATCAGTAAGGGACCGAAAAAAAAAAAAAAAAACATCGATGAAGAATGAAGAAAAAAAAGCATCCCGGAATGATCCATGGGCCAAGCCGAGTTTCTAAACACTCTTGGTCTAAAATTATTTATCAATTGAATCAATTCATTTGCATTTTCAACCTAAACAATGGGCCTATTTTATTGGGCGTGGGCTGCGTCAATGACGTAGGCTGTAGATCCGGCCGCAGGCCAGCGTCTAAAGCCGCGCATGGCCGGGCCTGGCCTGGCCCAAAAAGGCTTCGGATTTACGAACCAAAAAAAAAATCAGAGCTGTTGTCTCGAACTTGGCCCACAGTTTTATTTATGATTGAAAAATTATGCCCCTTAGATAAGGCTCCATATCTTATTCTTCAAAGTGTTACTCTGTTCCTTTACTTTTAAATAATCCTAGATAATGTAAGCACTGAGCCTCGAGTCCCAAGCTTCCCTTAGGCCTCATTTCCAATGCCCTCGCTCCAGGCCCGGGGATCTACGCGCAAGGGCCCTGACATCATCGCTGTTGGCCCTAAAAACGGGAATTTCGCACAACCAGTCACACTACCCGCGCATCGAAAGGGCCCGGACTGGCCTCTGGCTTCAGGCCACGGCCAGCAGGAATCTCGAACGTATTTCTAAAACCTACATTACACACACTTCCACGCCGTATTTCGAAACTTTTTTGACCAAATCAATACCCCTTGTACTAGATAATTTCAAACCCGCCTTCAACGACTTTTATCCAGGGCGTGGGGCACTTATCCACCGGCCCTTATTTCCTCTTTTTCCACATACCCTTGCGGCGCCTCTCACGTGGGCCTCGCCAAAATTTTTAAAGCCGGCCGGCCCTCTCGTACGAAGCCCTTGCTCACTCACTGCCCTCACTCTCGCTCCCAATCGCTGCTTCTAGCCACACAAGGCCCTCAAATTCACTTTCAAGTCAAGCCTTTCCATCACTTCTGACGCTTTTCTTTGGTCTCCCGAATACACACGTTTTGTGTTGTTCATTTTATTCTGCTTCAGTTGAGTCAATCGAGTTCTTACTTCCTGGCTCTTTGTTGACCCTAACTTTGAAGAATTCTACATTTCACCTGCCATCCGTTCGCTCTTGACGTTGGCAACTATAAAAAAACATATCGAAGAGATTTGCCTCTCGTTGCACATTTTGGCCTGTCATCTTTCATTGCCTCGACCTCCGGCTCTGTGCAAAAAAAGCTGTTATCAAACAAAGGAGCCCACTCCCTGCCTCACTACTTTCAGAACTACTGTCCAGAAATACTGACCAAAAACGTCGACTTTCTTTAATCACACAAGCACAACTATTACGCAAAACATGTCTGACGAAAAAAGTGCAACTTTACAAGAAAGCGGGCTTGTTGACTGGCCCGTGTTCTCTGAATTGGTGGCCATGGACGAGGACGAAGAAGGCTTCTCAGAAGGCTTGTTCCAGACGTTCGTAGACCAGTTCAAAGATACTTTCAACGAAATCGACGAAAACGTCGAGCAGAAAAATCTAGACAAGTTGCTGTCCTTAGGCCACTACTTGAAAGGCTCTGCTGCTGCTTTGGGCTTAACGACGATCGCTGAGCAATGCGAGCGCATCCAGAATTATGGCCACAAATACAATTTCGACAATGTCAAGTTGCCAGCCAAGAAAACACAGGCGAAAGACAAAGCAGCTGGAAAGTCTGACGACGTAGGTGCTTCCAACGATGCGGAAAACGATGACAATGAAGACAGTGATGAGTTCTGGATCAGGCTAATCGAGGACGCCATGGAAAAGGCCCAGGAGGGTTTTCTCAAGTCCAAAAAAGCCCTTGACGAATACTTCGACAATAACTCTTGAGACGCGAACATGATGACATGACTTAGGCGTCTTATCTACTTGTGATAGATGTTAAATACACGCACCGACGCCCTACCTTCCGTTCCGAGCGTTCTTGTATTGTAATTCCACGAGGACATCTTGCAAGTCCCTGGATTGTAGTCAATTGACAATGATCATCAATTTCCATTCAAACTCCCCATCTTTCATTTCCTTTGCGAGTGTGCTTTTCTTTCGCATCAGTCTAACTACCTGTCTGCTTGACTAACTGGCTGACTGTTTGATTGACTGTCTGTCTCTCTATCCGTCTGTCTGACTGTCATTCTGTTTGTCCATTCTCTCGTTTCGCTCTTTCTTCTACCTTATCTCATAGTATTTCGCACGTTCAATCTTGGATTGCTGATATTCATTTTTCACTCTAGCCCCAATCCTCATTTCCGCTTGAGCACACAATAGTCCATCTGCTCGACATCGTACGGAACCACCAGCCGTGCTATCTCGGGAACGTACAAGATCTTACCTATACCGGTGTGCCCGCCGTCGGGCTTTATGATGCTCTTGCAATCAAGAACCTGCCACTTTTTGTCCACCACGACCTCGCCGTTCCTAGAAGATATTAAGCTTTCTTCCCCTGCACATTTATTGATAGGCAAAGTGTTGTCAATGTAGTAATCGCACTCGCTAAACGGAATCACCTTATCGGACGAATACTCGTTTCTTGGGTTCATTCCCTGAGGGTATGCGGAAGCAGCCGACTGGAGGCTGACATTCTCTGGGAAATCGCCAGGTAAAAGCCCGTCGAAGCCGCTTTTCACAAAGCGCAATCTGTAGTTATCCGGAAGAAAGAACGATGTGGGGAAATGGTACCATTCACGGCCCACGCAGACGTTCTTGATCCCCTCTGAGGGGAAAGCAATCGAGTCCTGGTATAAAGCAGTGGCGGAAGTGAGAGGAGCGCTGTAGTTGGCCACCAAATTCATGACTCTCAACACAGATACAGTGGCGTAAGTCGCCATAGAGATCAACAGCACTAACCTGACCAACCAGCGTGCGCCCATATTCCTCCTGATAGACCCAAAGACTTTGGAAGAAATTACGGCGGCCGAAAGACACATAAGTGGGTATATCGGGTACAAAAACCGCTCCTCTTTGTGCGGTTGGCGGCCAAAAACAACTGTCCAGATTATCAAGGGCAAAGAGACGCCCACGGCCGACTTGAGTTTGTTCTCGCCCCCTACTGCATTAACTATAGCGCCTGCAAAGCCGAGCACAAACACAATGTTGAAATTTAAGAACAAGTTCTTCACATAGTACGAGA
>JAJLZY010000285.1:0-15350 GCA_030564885.1 Metschnikowia kofuensis (nom. inval.)
ATTATTAAGAGCCGGAGTTGCCAAAAGACAAACCCTAGAATACGCGACGAATTTTAAGATTATTCAACTATTTAGTTTTTGTTATGCAAGGGCCGAGTGAGAGATATCCCTGAGTAAAAACGCCCTATAATATGATGAATTTCTAGAAAAAATGTATGAATCGATTTCTTATCGGCACCAGAAAGGAAAACAGATTCTTAATTAACAGGCTCCAGCAATCGGTGCTCTTCAATATTTTGTGCGTTTGGAAAGAAAAGAAATTGGAAGGATTTTGCTCGCAGTAAACTAGTAAAAAACAAAGGGCACATTTATTAAAATCAGTCTTTATTGAATATTCTCTTTTTTACACACATTTTGATAAAGAATAGACCCATTTCCCTGCTTCATTTTTGATCGGCACTTGTCTAGTCCATAATATGGTTTTCATGTCAGATAAGCATGTACTAAGAAGGGAGTAAAGGTGTTCGGTGGACGTTTAAAAACCAGTTTTTCTAGGGCCAATGCTGACAAGATCAGAAACTTTTCATAGGAAAGATGGTCGGTACTGACATTTACCAATTGAAAAAAAGAAAGCCAAACAAGGACCAAAACAGAAGATAAGACATTTGGTATCAGCCGCTGGAGAGCTGAGAGTCATAAGAAATATAGAAATATTTGGGGCAATTGTCAGGTGCGACGAGCAAAAGGCAATACGGGAGACCTCTGCTGAAGTCGGGCCGCACATTCATAAATAAGAGCAATAACTACGAAAAACAAAGGTAAACAATAGTGAACAAAAGCGAACAATGGTAAACTAAAATAAACGAAGCTCACTTCACATACCCAGAATCGCTATTCTAAGCTTCATTGTCTCGGTGTCACACTCTCATAGCTTTTCTACATAAATATAAAATTAAGAGTATCTTTATTTCCAGTTGCTTTCAGCTGGCCCCGGGACATGTCTTGGTCAGGAGTGCACACAGGGCCCCGCCGCTCTATTTTGCGGAGTCCTCAGTTAACTGCGGCCTGCCTGCCTGCCTGACTGTCTGACTGACTGTACTTTGTAGGCCCTTTAGTAGTGTAGATAAAGGGTCTACTTACCAACAAGTCCACGCCCCGCCACCGCCAAGCGAGGTTTACATAGATAAAAAGACAGAAGTAAATCATTTCCGTCAATTGGGGAAAAGTCTAAATAAATCGAAACTACCGCTCTATTCCGCAATCGCCACACCCCCAATTGGAAATGGACGACTCCGACTTTTTCCCCGATATCGAGGACAATAACCCGCTGTTTTATAATACTGTTGCCAACGCTGGGCACGCCGATATGTCCGGTGAAGACGGGCCTCACAACGAACAGAGACTGCCTCTCAAGTCTCGGGCTCTTTCTTCAAATCCTCAGAGATCTTTGCAAGAGTCTCCAGAGACGTCGCAACACCCCACAGGCTCTTCTCAAAACCCGCCACGCTCGTCTCAACACAACCAGGATTTTTCCCAGAAGCTCCAGGAAAGCTATGTCGACTTTGGGTCGTCCAGTTTGGTGAAAGACTCGCTCGGGCTCACGCAGAAAATCCGCAAAATGCTCCAGAATCCGCAGCTCCAGATCGACGTGATTCTGAGCGAGCGGCTAGTCAATAGCACGGTGGTAGTCTACTTGATTGAAATCAAATTGACCGGCGCCGTGCAGAAAAACGACTCCGTGATTGTGAAAAGGCGATATTCGGAGTTCAAGTCGCTCAGAGACAACCTTGTGAAGTTGTTTCCAACGCTGATTATCCCGCCCATCCCCGAGAAACACACGCTCCTCACCTACTTGATCAATTCTCTCGATAACGCCAAGGAACTCTCGGTGATTGACGTGCGCAAGCGGTATTTCAAGAAGTTTCTCCAGGACGTGGTGTTTGATGCAAATCCGCTTCTTAAAAGCTGCCCTCTTGTGCTCAAATTCTTCGATCCAAACTACGAGCTTTCGTGGGACAATGCCATCAGCGAGCCGCCCGTGAGTCTTCTCCCTCAGAACCTTCTTCTTGCAAATCCAAATAATCCCACTGACCAGAATGGGCTATACTTGCTTCTTCCCTCAGTGGCCGGGTTTGATGTCACATCCCCGGATAATTTGAACTCACTCAATAAAATCAATGGCGACCTTCATAAGTTGCACAGCGACGTGAAATTGTTTAACTTGAAGGAAACACACGCTCTGGAATTGAGGGACTACGAGGACTTCTTCAGTGATATCCCGCCCAAGCTCTTAAACTTCGAGAAAAACGTACATCAGAACATCAAGGTGCTCTCCGACCTCCACAAACTCAACGGCAAGAATATCCGCAACTTGAAACTGATGATTGACATCCTCATAGAGTTGGGCGGCAACCTCAACAACTTTTCTCTTCAGATCCATGAGATGGTCACTCAGGACAACAACCAGCTATCCTTGGTGATTGAGCGGTTTGGCTCTACAATGGATTCGAATTTTTTAAACTTTGAGCACTTTTTGCACGACCATGTGATCCCGGAATGGGAGGAGCCAGTCAACCAGTTCGCTCAGTACTACATGTCGGCGTTGCAATTGGTGAAGTTCTATAAATACAAGCTCCTCCAGTACAAGCTTTTGTACAAGCTTAAGTTTGCAAAGATCCAAGAGCTTCTGAACTCCACGCATAATCAGGAGTCTCTCAAGCACCTAAAAGATTTGAACATTGATAGTCCCTCGATCCAATCAGCGATTCAAAGGATTGAGTCTAAGCAAAAGGCCCGTAAATCTGCAGGCGGAAAAAAGTCCTGGTATGGCCTTTTCGGTGGGAACAAGCCTAACTTTTCCCTTTCTGAGGAGCAGCTCAACGGTGATAGATCTGGCCCCATCACCGATGAATCGGGTGCGTTTCCCCTGCCGCATATGACTAGCAGCTTCCACCACCGCGTGCAACATATTGAAAAGGAACTTAGTAAGCTCGATCAGCTCATAGGCTTGTTTAACGAGGATATGAACAAGCTTACGGAAAATCTTAAAATCAACTTTGAAGAGTACACTATCAAAATGGAGAAGAAGTGGTTACTCGTGATGATTGATTTGGTCAGGTCAGGGAAACGGTTGTTCGAGGAAAATTTACAGAATTGGGAGGACTTGAAGACTTTTGTTGAGCTGTCGTCCAAAGAAGGTGGTGACGGTTTGTCTCAACATTAATAGAGGATTAATGGAAGGTGTCCGAATATCGTAACAAGTTCTTTGTTGGGAAACTCTATAAGCATTCTGGAGATCAAAAATCATTACTGAGACATGGGCCGATACTCTCGCCTTTATCATTGAGGATGTATGAACCATATGGATTTCCGATCTTTCATCGATCCCGAAGGTAACTCAAGTCGCAAATACGTTGTTTTGTATACGCCATAGCATTGCGCAAGCGAAACCGACCAAGATAACTTAAAAATTCATCTTCCCCTGCTTCTTGATTTAATTGCACATCCTAGTGAATGCAGACATCAATGCGCGTGCTCGTGCTTAGCCATTTAGAAAGGCACGCAAATCTTCAAGGTCTCACTCAGGCAATTATCCAGATTTTGGCTATGCTATAAACATAGAAGAAGAGCCTAGTTTCCAAAAATACGTTATAATTGGAAGAATGATAAAAAAAGAAAAAAGGAAAAGAGAAGATCAAATACAAATATCGTGGCCAAATTGTGACGCGCACTACCTCGAAAGAGGACGAGACACGCTCGCCACACTAGCGCACCCACTCTCTTGTTAACCTCAGATTCACCAAAACATACACCCTTTCAAAGGAACAAACTGACACCTCTGGGTATATGAACAGAAAAGATGTCTGCAATGGATATTGATCACGACTTGTCAATGGTGTTGGCCAACTTGCGCGAAAACGTCGAGAGCTCAGATATCGCCACTGTGCTATATCAGTTGGAGGATTTCTACGAGCGGAAGTTGTGGAATCAATTGGTGTTGCTGCTCGAGGATTTGTACAGCATTCCCGAGAGCAAGCATGGTGATTTGCGTGGAACGCTTTACACTCGATTTGTGCTGCAATTCCAAAACAAACTTAATTCTATAAAAGTGGTGGACATTTTGTTGCAGTCATTTGACGATCCAAAGACATGCCTTGAGAAGTTATCTGACTTGGAGAGTGAACTCGCTACAAATCTCACAAAGAGGTTGTCGCGGAGAAGAGTTGAGAATCCCGAGGTTGCGGTCAGCAATGATGAATCAATCGTATATGTGCGTCTTCAAATTGCTCGGTACTCGCTTCTTTTGAAGGAGTTTGGCAAAGCAGAAGATATCTTGGATGCTATGAGTGAAAAGTTCGACAGCACTTTGCAAAACGAGTATAGCTCGAAGATCAATGCTGCATTCTACTTGACGAAGTGTCAGAACTACAAGATCCGAGAGAACTTCAATTTATTCTACACGAATGGCTTGCTTTACTTGTCATCAATCGACTCGCCGCTCTCACCTGATGAAAAGTTGGCCTTCTGCCACGATCTTTGCATCGCCGCGTTGTTGGGCGACAAGATCTACAACTTCGGAGAATTAATCTTACATGAAATCTTGCTGCTGATTTCAGCACCCGAGTCAGAATATTATTGGCTCTACAATCTCATTCAAACTTTGAACGCTGGCCAATTGCAGCAATTCTCGGAGTGGCTGAAGACAGCATACCTAAAATCACCCCAGCTTGCGAATCGTAAGCAGTTTTTGCATGAGAAGATAGTCATCATGTCCTTGTTGGAATTGATTTCATTAAAACCAACAAGCGACAAGACGATCCTGTTTGCTGAGATCTGCTCGGTTACTGGTACCGCTGCGAATGACGTTGAGTTTTTGATTATCAAGTGCTTTTCTCTTGGCTTGATTAGAGGCTACATCAATCAAATCGATCAGGTCTTGGTTGTTACATGGTTGCAGCCCAGGATTTTGAATCACGATCAGGTCAAGACATTGTACAACCACTTGGTTAGCTGGGATGCCAAGGTTGAGAACCTTACCAAGGAAGTTCATACCAACGGTGGTTCAGTATGGGCAGGTGTTTAGAAATCGTCAAGTTATCAGATTCAGTTACATACACTCTTCTACGCAATTTATCACAAATACATAGATTGAATGATACCCATTTGCGAGTTCCATACATAATAAGGAAAAACAGTCTTCTCACTTGATCGTCATCTCAAAGCTTTGGCTTTATGATGACTTAGTCTCCAGAGATGATGGGTGATCATTTTCCTCGGGGTTCTTCACTACTTCCTCGGCGTCTTCCTCCCCAAGCTCGAAGAGCGTATTACTGGCGCTTGGGTGGACTGATACCAGATTCTCTTCCCTATCAGCTTCCTTATATTTGGGTGGTTCTTCCTGTGGTATACTCAGGTCGTCCAATTCGAAGCTATCTCTGTGTCCATTTTCCTCATCACTATGACTCATCACCGAGACGTCATCTAGCTCAAACTCATGACCGTGCTGATAGTTGTTGAATGCCCCATCACCTTCCTCGCCTTCTCCGGTGGAAAGCTGTTGAGAAACCGCCAACATATAGGACGTTTCCGTGGGTCTCCATAGCCATGCCACGCCCAAGAAAATGCAAAAGTAGGTGATTGTGAGCCAAAAATCGACAATGAAATAAGAGCCGCGCCAATTCTCTTCGACTGCCTCCACGCCCGTCAAACTCAAAAAGTAGAAGCTTGTGAGAACTATTCCCGTGAAAATAATGATAAGGGAGAGAGTAATGATGCGGAACAAGTTTTTGTACAACAGCAACTTGATCACTTGACGCTGCTTGTGAAGATTGGCAGTTGTTTGACGAATCGACGAGAGAATCAAAAAGTAGTACGTGGTCATGGTGATTGCCACAGGAACAAGGAAAAGAATGTTCCATGCACTAGGAACATCCGCCAGAGAATCAATACTTTTATAAGTGGAGTTGGAGTCCAGTCCGCCATTGTTGTAAGTGCCTATCAAATACAACATTGAAGAGGCAAAGTGCACGCCAGCAAGAATCTTGCACCGAAACATGACTTTCTTGGACAACTTCAACAGCACAACACCGTAGCCTAGGCCGATCAATAGAAGCAAGAAGAACGAAAAGGTGAATTTCGCCGAGCTCATGATGGACATAAACACAATGTACGACTTGATAAACCAGTTTGATCCGGGCGTCCTGTTCACCAAATCATAATAAGACCAGACAACAAGGGTGTCAAAAGTCAAGAACCCGAGCATCGCAAGCAAGTACCGTTGCAAAGGCAAAATTTGATTTTGCTTTCTCTTCTTGTAGAACTGAAATCCGTAGAGCGCCAAAATCACCGCGTAACATAGAGTCAAAATGCCGTAGGCGGGCAATTTGGGGATTTCAGAAGCACTCATTTCACCAAACGCGTTTTGGAAACTCACAAATCCTTTGTACTTGGCACCCGACTGAGTGGAGAACGTCGAGACGCAGTAGTAACCTGTCTTCAAAACAGGGTAAGTGAGATTTGCGAACCCAAGCTGCGAAAGCTTGGCGATATGAATCGTGGTATTCGTAATGTCCGTATTGGAGATGAAAGAGCCGTAATTGGCTTTGTCACAAGCTCCGGCCTCGATTGCCACGTCGTCGCAAATGTACTTCTTGCGGCCTGAGTCGCCTAATTGCACACCCAATTTGGCCAAGTCTTTGTACTCGAAAATGACATAGCTGAGCTCAATATCATCATATTCGGCCGGCTTCTTAGAATCGAATTTGTGACCGCCGAATTGGTTGAGTTTGATGCTGATATGAGGCAGTTTGCTGCCGCCCCAATCGTGCTTCGAATACATTCCCTCGCAAACTTGACTGTTTGCATGTTCGTCGAGTTTGAGCCGATTGGCGCTTGCAAGGCCCAGTAAGGCCAAGAGCGCTAGCGAGAAATACATCGTCCTGGATTTATTTTCTGCAAGCTTGCTGTATGTCACAGAGTTTTGAGTTGTAATTGGCCTTCCCAAATGTTCAGGTGTTCCCCCACTGTCGCGGGCTATGGCGTGACACGTGACTCGGGCCAAGCGAATGCCGAGAACCCGGGGCGGCCGTGGGGCTTTCTCACGTTTTTGCTCGCGCCGGCTGCAAATACCCGCCCTTGAAGTGAGGACAATAGGACAACGTGGCGAGTATTGACTGGAACGGAATACACAAGCGAGTGAAAAAGTGCTCTTCCGAGATTTGAAGTTTGCAAGTAAAAAAAATGAAAAAAAAAAAAAAAGAATAGTTTTCGGGTGCCAGAGAAATCACAGCCAAGAAGGTGAAAGAGAAGACCAGAGTAGAGTAGACGTGAGAGAAGCGGTAAAAAAAGATGAGGGTGTTCGAGGCAAGAACTCGTCGTGTGCACAAGCGAAATATTTATAGCAAATGTAGAGTTTTGTCAACAAGAAGTAAAATGAACAAACTTTGGCGATAAGTGGGCACGTCCTCTTCTTAATCGAGTTCCTCAAGTCTCTGTACAAGTTTGGCCTCGACGTCGGTCCAGTTATCCACCAATCCCTTGTAAAAGGAGATTTCCTGGTCGCATAGATCAGCCATCGACTGCTTCATCTGCATCTTATTAAACCTATCCCAATTAGGGTATTCCTCGTTGGTGATGCGATTAGTCAAGTCGTCGACCAACAGCGTCTGTGCAGATATTTCTGCCTCGAGACTCTGGATCTTCTGCTGAAGGCGCTGCTTCTTTCCCTCCGTCTGTGAAGACGCTATATGAGGTGTGGCCGATGTGGATAGCGTATCCTTTATCAATTGGGTGGTATTATTGACAATCCCGCCACTGCTGGGCCCAATAAGTGTGGGGTTTGGTGGCGCCCTGTGAGACAGATCTGTGCTTGAGACTGACCCGCCCACATTCGAGAAATCATTACGCGCCTTGACCAAATAGTCCTCCAACACCTGAAGATCAATTTTTTTATTGTGGAGAAGCTCGATCAAGCTCAGCAAACGGGCAATGTACTTCGCGCAGTCCTTCAAGGAGACCAAGAATGACTCATCAATGTACCTGCTCAACTGAGCCCAGTTTTCCAGGAAGTAGAGAAGCGATTTGGAGAAAATCTTGAAATTGCTTGTGGCTCCAGGCTGAGAATTCTCAATGCTCGACGCGAAGGATGTGTTGGCGTCCTTTCCTGAGTTCTCTGATTGGAGATCTGCCTCGTGTAAGGCGGCCAACTTGTTGATCTGTGACAGAAACAGCTCGTAATCATGCTTTAGGTCGGTGTTCTTCTTGTTGAGTTTGGCAAAAATCCGGTCCAACTTCACGAGATTCTCGTACAACTTCTTGAGCTTCTCGCTTATCTCAAGAATATCCTTGTTAGTCTCCTTCTTGTGCTTTGAAGGCGTGAAGAAATTCATGATAGTCTCCGTGAGAAGATCTTCATTCACCACTTTCCCAACGATCAGCCCATCGTTGTCCTCGCCTTTGAGAATCTTGAGGTTTTTCGTAAAAGACGCCCACTCAGTTGAATCGTTGATGAAATAATGAAAGACGGACAGCTGAGATAGAATCTTATGCTGACAAATGAATGTCACAAACCGGTCTAAAGAATGCAACCGTTTGTGCACAAATGCAGTGCTGAACGTGTCGCCAGTGAGATATTTGAAATTCAGTTTTGCTGGAAGTGGCGGTACGAGCAATTGCGGGAAATCGTTCACCAAACAGTCATGCAAAAACCGGAAGTCCCCGTATCTTCTACGTACTTTCACGGTGAGCTTATCAGAAGATGGAGGCGGCGAGTTCGAGGCACCTTTAGCCGCCAGCAACCGCAAGATTTCAGGGTGATTCGTCTCACTCGTGATCAAATAAGAGATGAAAGGCTTTGAGTTCCCATCACGGTCACTGATAGGATTAGACACATGCAGATTTATGAAGTACTTGGCGAATGCGTCTTCCATTAGTTGCTGGTCATTGATTCTGTGTTTCGATTGATCTCCGGGCTGATGTTGTGCAAGAGAAGATGAAATTTGTTGGGGCTGGGAGCTGGAGCTGACTTCATTTTGGATAGAGTTGCCCTCAAACGCATCTCGCTCATTCAAATTCGGCTTTGAAGCTGTCAAAGACCCACTCACGTCGTGCTCGTCGTGAAAATTCGAAAATGTGCTAGATAAAGGGTTCACTTTGTTGCTCGGCTCGGACTCTAGAGGGTCATTATGCTCAAAAATTTCTTCCTCGGACTTCTCTGGGTTCTGGCTTAATGACAGTACTCCTTCGTCAGTCTGCCAGTTCTGGGTCGAGATACGATCTTCCTCGAGATGGTAATCAAGCAGATTTTTGGTCGGCGCTTGAGCTCCTTCAGATTCCACTGGGGCAAAACCACTCGAGTTGAGCGGACTATCTTTTTTCCTTGTTTCTTGTTCCCCCTGTTCTCCTTCTCTATCTTCGTCTTTCTCGACGTCTTCAATTGCGTTCTGTTTGCCTTTAATGGGATCAGTCAGACGCAATTCTTCCAAATCTCTAGCCACGTTTTCATCTGGTTTGTGCGATGCTTCCAGTTTGTGGCTTATCGAATCTGATGACCGATCCTCCTGATCAGATCCGGAATCATCGATTGACGAGCGCTTAGCACTGGCTTCCTCGGGAATTGTTGTCTCTGAGAATCCCTCACGATTTTCAAGCGGCTCGTCCCTATCCCACTTCACCGAAGTAAACGCCTCGTCAGAATTCATATTGGATGGCAAATGTGAAATGAGAACTTTAGGCTCGTTTGTGAGTTATGAGCTTTTTGATACAACGAACTAAAAAAGTTTTAGTGTTTCAAGTATTTCAAGAACCTGCGCTCTTTCTTTTCTGTTGTTTGCTTTCGATCTGATTGTGCTTATCTTTGCCTCGAGTATATCGCTGATAAAGTGGACTTTTGTTTCGACCGATAAGGTGAGGGGTGCTCTGGTAGTTAAGCAAGAGAGGCGTCGCGTGCAGTTGAGGTAAGCTGGTATGTGGAGGAGAGTGCGCACCAAGTGAGAGAGAGGTGGAAGAGGGCAGGGAAGATTATTCAGAGATGGGGCCTTAGGTCTATGGAGAGTCTAATATTTTGATTTTTCATTTGGCATCAATCAACACTTTAGAAGTGATGACCGATCGAATAACTGTTGTTTCTAGCCTGATGTGACGAAAAAAAAAATAGTGATTGATTATTTGTTCAAGTGGAAGGGCAAATTGTTGGGGCTGGATTGATTTGTGCCACTTTATTCTTACAGAATCATTCTAAGAAAAGACTCTTAACAACGAAGTCTGCAAAGTACAATAAAAAATTGACGAAATTGGAAAAGACTAGATCTGTTTTTCGATTGGCACTTGATCCAATCTTAATGCGAACACATTGCTCCTCAACACTTCTTTTGTGATTGGACATAACTGTTTTCTTGATTCGCTCGTTAATTGTAAAGGTTCATAATAAGTATTCTTCAGAACAGTGCTTGGCAGGAAAATCTCATAGCATCAAAGCCTCATTTATTTTATCAATGTCTTTCTTATTTTTGATCTGTATGAGTTATATTTGGCTTTAATATTAGTTGTGTAGCCTCCACTGACACTCACGTGACGCAAGTATGGAAAGCATATTCCCTTCAACTAATCAAATTTGTTTATTGCACGTTTTGCGCTGGATCTAAAACTAAAATACAGATGTAAATGAGCCTGTGCTCAAATCACCAACCATGCGGCCGTGCCGACGATTGCCACGCCAATGATCGCAGTGATGATACTGGCACCGGCCCTATCCTTCGCTCCTAACTTGAGAGGCGACGCCACAGTCTCGGCCAGACCAAATCCGGCGGCAGGGTTCCCGATAGATGTACCGCCAGTATTTGCCGTATAGGGCCCGGGCCTATTGCCCACTTCCAAATTTTGAATCACCTCGAGCGCACTCATTTGCTCTCCGAGCCCATAAACGCCGTCCCATGTCGAGTTGGTCCAGGAAAGCCCACAAGTATGGCCATCGGAACCTCCCGTACACGAGGACCACGCGGCCGCGTTTGCAGAGTCCTGGAGGTAGGCACGGATCGTGGGGTATGTTTCCGGGACAAGCACCGAGGTCAAGCCCAAGAACCGTGAGAAGTAAGCCTTGAAACCACGCTGATCATTGTTACAATTATTGGTTCCTTCGGTCGCGGATTGGCACGCAGCCTCGTACATGATCAGCGCATCGGACGACTTGCTGTAAAAGAATACCTGCGAAGCGTGCAAGAACTCTTTGGTTCTGTTGAGCCATTTGTCCTCCAAAGTGTAGTTGTACAAGTACGCGCATCCAGCCAACATGAGCCCCTGGTTGTACGTCCACTGCAACTTCGTGACATTGGAACAGTTGTTGTCTATCTTGACACCGTCATACACAAACCACCACTCGCCTTCAGTCAATAAGCCAACACCGTACATCCAGTCAAAGACACGGTCGGCCCATTCCACGTACGAGTCGTTACCCGTGTACCGTGCCAAACGCGCAGCCATGTGGAACAACGCTCCGTTCGACACAGAGTTCTTGTAGTCGTAACCCGAGTTCCACTGGAAAATCTGCCACCTGAGCCCGCCAGAGCAGTCGTTGTAGTCCCAGCGAGCACTCATGGTGTTAAACACGGCCTGTGCCAACGAGAGCCATGCCAATTTGGGATCCTCGGGATTCGAGAAGTTTTTCTCGGCCGCTGCCATCACTGCAATTCCCCAGAAAGCCTGATCATCGTTTCCCTCAGTTGTGGACTGGTTCAACGGGATGTAGTTGTAGTTTTCACCCACCTGGTAAGTAAGCGCAGTCTTGATCAAGTCCACGTACGTGTCATTTTCCATGTAGTACGTGTAGTCGATCATCGATCCCCACGCACCACCGGCCTGCCACCAGTAGTATGGCCACGTGAACATTCCGATCGTGCCGCCTTTTGTTGTGCCCTCATAATAGTCCATGAGCCCACCTGCTATGAGTGCTGCTGCGTTCCGAATACTTGTCACATTGTTAGTATCTAGACTGATAGCTAGTGCCAGCGGGATGGCGCACATGGCCATGAGCGCTGCTGAAATCCGCATTGTTTTGGGTGGGATCGGGTGTGTTTCTTTCTTGTGAAATCTGAAGTGGAATCTAATGCGTCTTCTGGTGTGTAGAAGACTGCGTGGGCTTGGCTCGTGAGATCTCGAAAATGAGACAGGATGTAGGATATTTCTTCGGGGAGAGTGATCAGTTTTTGGGGTAGCGGAGTGCTGCAGAATAAGGAAAAGCCGATGAAATAATTCAGAAAAGGCGTGAAAAAAATCGAGATATTTTTCATTTTGAACTTGCTCCTTTAGTTAAAGAAATAAAATAGATATGAAGTACACAGTCTTCAAATGGCGCTGTCTTCGAAAGGGGAGGTTTGCGTGCAATAAATTAAATAACGACGGGAGATGCGAAAAACGGATTGCGAGGATGAGGGTTTTTTTTTTTTTTGATTTCCTTTAACTTTTTTCTATTTTCCTAGTGTCACGTCTCCTTTTCGCGCGCCCCGTGTTGTAAAATCGAATGGCCCACCTCAGCGGCTAGCGATCCGTTGTGCCCAGCGGCTGCGAATTCGACACGCTAAAGACATAATACGGCGGTCTGTTGGACGAGAAACGAAACAGAATTTCTTTTTTTCGTTGTGTTTCTTGTTACTTCTCCCTTAAAAGGCCTTGAATGATAATTTTCTAATGTTTTTCCCATTTAACATGCATTGTAAGGATCTGTTTCTAAGGTCAAAGGTGGTGGCTGTGTTTTAAGGAAGGTCGCCCCGCCAGATGCGAGACAGGGCGCAAGGAGCCAAGCGAGAGTCACGTGCTTGGTATCCCGGTTTTTGATTTTCAAATTATCGCTAAAGACTAGTATTCTTTTCATGCTTAGATTTTTTGATTATTTTGCCTTATTCTGGACTGTTGGAGTCACGATCAAGGCTCAAGACTTCCTACAAAGTCAGCTGTTATTTTCATCCCATGAACTGATATTCTCAGAGTGAGCCGCGGGCTTTTGAGACCACCAATAAATCACCCGCGTAGTCAAGATCATCGTTTTTATTAAAAAAACTGAATGCTTTCAAGTATAGTCTTTTTTGCTTCATGGATTGAGCTTCAAATTTTCTGAGCTTGACTGTATAATACCAAGGGGTGCTATCTACGCGTCATTATCAATCTCAAAAATTGGACTCTTTTAAAACTATAATTACTTAGGCTGCACGCGCTTCAGACGCGGCGATTGTATTTTACATCATTCAAAACATACACTAGGAAGCAAATGCTGGATCTAATTCCCCTTGCTCTTGACTCTCCTCGGACTTGGCCTCTGTTGCTGGGGCCTCTGTTGCCGGGGCCTCAATTGCTGTGGCTTCTGCAGCCGGGGCTATTGGGGCTTCTTGTGCCTCCTCCTTGCCCGCTTCTTCCAAAGGCACCTGCCCCTCGGGTACTGCTGTCTGCAGAGTCTCCTCGCCTGGAGCGTTTACTTCTGGATTTTCCTGAGACGCGTGAACTTCAGCCTCAGGGTGCTCGGAAGTCTTCTGAGGGTCGGAAGTCCCATAAGACTCAGAGGGATCAGAAGGCTCAGAGTGCTCAGACGACTTATGAGGCTCGGAAGATTCAGTGTGCTCCGAAGGTGCTGAGGGCTCTGAGGACTCAATGTGCTCAGATGGAGCAGACGGTTGAGTCGAAACCGGCACAGAGACCTCCGCGTCTAGGTCATCCACAGGTTTCAGCTCGGCCCCAGTGCCGTTTTGCTCAGATACAAGATCTTGATGGGCACTCTCCCCAGAAGACTTCACGGACTCAATGGCTCGGATTGCGGCGACTTGCTTCTGTAAGCTCTTGAAATCTTTCACAAATTGGTCTTTCGAAATGGAAAGCTCAAGCTGCTCGTACAACTTCGTTGGCTCTTCGTCGAAAGTGAACCCTTTGGCTCTCATCTTCTCATCTAGAGATCTCAAGAACACAGCGTCATAGGCTTGGGTGGCTCTTTTGGTCGTTTTCTTCATGATTATCAAGTTCGTTTCTGTGATGAAAGTCATGTCTACGGACGTGGAGCCGGCCTCGGATTCGGCAGTATAGTTGATTCTCAATGGAGGCGTCAACGTGTAGTGATACTGCTGGCTGACCTTGGAGACAATGGGCGCAGTGTTGTTCACGTCATGAACATTGTGCGAGGAGCGGTTGAACGTCAATGGCGCCAACAGCCCGACCAAAGGGTCGACATAGATCAGACTGAACGAATCCAACATTATCTTCCGGAATTGCTCCTCGGAGTTGATGACACGCGTGGTGGTGAGCGACTCCACCAAGTACGACGCAAGCTCAGAGATGTAGGTGACCAGCTCAACGTCTTTGTCGCGGACAACAGCCAACAAAAAGTCGTTAAAGTCGCTGTACACGTTCGGGCGCGCGTATGGGTCCGAGTAGCAGCTTCTGTTCAAGCGATACATCACGCTCATGGGGTCGTCGATGTCCAAAGGCTCGTTGCAAAGCTCGCAGTTGGTCGCGGCAGAGAGCCGTGTGCGGTCTCCGCCTTGCTGTTTCTGCTGGTACTGGCGGTAGTGGTTCTGCAGGCGGTTCAACGTCTGAGAATTGCCTAGCAGCACGTCTGTGCGTTTGATGGCAGCAGCGGCGATTGCAGCGGCCGCCGCAGACGACGTGGGCGCGGCGCCAGGCACACTGACAGGGCCCTGGCCAGGCGCAAGCAGACCAGGAACATTCTGCTGTGCCTGCTGTGGCAACAGTGGCGACTGGAAGCCGGGCAGGGCCACGGCCGAGGCCAGCAGCGGTCTTTGGGCCAGGACAGGAGCCGAGGGCGCGTAGTTGCCGCCCGGGTTAGCGTACAAATAGCTATAGCTGGAGGCGTCGGGCTGTGCGGGCACGTTTGCAGGGTACTGGCCGCCCTGGGGCTGCTTGTACATGGCATATTGCAGGGGGGAATATGACTGAGGCACGCCCAGCTTCTGGGCAGCAGTGGCGGCAGCCAAGACCTGCGCGTCGTGCGCGGCAGCCGCCGCTTGCATCTCGCTCATGAGCTGGTCGTTTGAGAAAATGTCGTCGTGGATGAAATTCAGGTTTTGCAGCTGCTCCTGGAACTGGCGCATGCCGTAGCGCATGGTTTCTTCAGCCAACGGTTTCCTCGACTTCTTTTTCGTGCGCTCGATGATCCGACACTTGGCGCAGGTCTTGTACTGCTGCACCTCGGGCGGCTCGTCGTCCATGCGCCGTCTTTTGCACCGCCGACAGCGTCTGACGTCGCCCTCGTAGAGCAGCAGCATCATGGGGTAAGGCTCCGAAATGGTGGAAATTTTTACTGGGTCACAAACACAGGAGGGGCGCTAGCGGAGAAAGGGATGGGAAATCCGCAGCGCAGGAAAAGGGAGTGGCGTGAGATGGGTGCTTCAGGAAGAGGAAAACACGGGGCTCACACG
>JAJLZY010000286.1:0-15307 GCA_030564885.1 Metschnikowia kofuensis (nom. inval.)
GACTTGCATCGGAGACGCAACGAGCGTGCGCCTTGCTCGGACCAGCATAGCCTGCTGCGCAAACTGGCCTCGTTGTCACCCTCAATTTTCGGCCATGAAAGGCGATTTGATTGCGAGTAGAGCGGATTGAGTGAGTGAGCTCTGTTTGGATATTGTGTGACCCACACCTCTTACTACGCGAAAGAGCCACAGTATTTGAAACTTGTTTCTCGATCGACTTTTTCAGTTTTATTCAGCCAGTCAGTCGCGCTTCTCTTTTCTGTCTCGTTTCTCTTTTCTGTCTCGTTTCTTTCTAGAGTTTGAATTGGGAGATCTTGAAAACCTCTTTTCCCGAATCAATCAAGTGAGCATTTTCTTATCTCGGCATTTGGCCGAAATGTAACCAGGAAGAAACTCGATGCATGCGTGAGAGAAAAATGCACTTGCGTCTGCGCGCTTATTAATATGCAGTTTTCAAACGCCGAAATGATATAAACCACGATCCCCGGCAAGGGATAAGCATTCAAATATTTTTGAAGCAGGTATTTTCTACTCTTCAAAATGTATCCACAGTCACCTCAGAACGAAAAAAATGAATTTTATGCTGACTCGCCTGACTCTAGCGAGCACCTGACCCCTCCAAACTACCCATCCCCGCAGCCAGGACAGCACCTGTTTAAGTCGCATCCACATTACTATCACCATGTCCCATATGGCTTTTGGAATCACTACCACGGCCACCCACATGACTCGATGATGGACCGTGGCGGGTTTATGCCACCTCCTCCACCTCCTCCACATATCCATGGTTCGAAGCCTCATCCAAGTGACCCATTCTTTTCCGAGATGAATCATCACAAGAAGCCCAAGAAAAAGATGATGCGCAAGCTTCTCCTTGGATCTGCTGCAGTATGCGGAGGCTTGTTTATGTTCAATATGGGCAGAAGTTATCAATTCCATGAGATGGGACGCGGCCAAATCCATCACAATGGCGTGGCTCCCCACCATGCAGATCACCATTTCGATCACGGATTCATGGCGGAAGATATGGAAGGAGGTAGAGGTTTGCCACACGGAAATGGTCCACCTGGTCCTTTCGAAGGAAAACATCACAGCAACGGAGGACCAAACCCTGCTTTCAGAGGTAATAATCACCATGGAAAGAAACCTCATCACGGTGACGAGCACTTCGATTTCAAGTCTCTTGACGACCCTCATGGCCCACCTCCTCCATTCCCGGAATTCGGAGAGTCTCGTGGGTCGAAGCAACACAAGAGCTCGAAGCATCACCTGGGTTCGAAAGTAAAACATCACAAGAAGCCAAAGGCCGAGAATGAACATTTCTCGGACGATAGCGATATTGAGAGTGATCATGAGGGTACAGAGAAAGACCATGGTGAGGAATCAGTTCACAAGGAGCGGAAAGCAGCCAAGGATCATAAAGGGCCAAAGAGTTCAAAGGGTATGCACCACAAGAACTCAAAAGATGACGGCCTCAAGACGGAGAGCTCAGATCATGGCAAGAAGGAATCTCAGGAGCCTGATAAGCAGGGTTCTCACGCCGAAGAAGCCTTGAGAGAGCTCGAGTCCGACTTGAAGGAGAATTCCAAAAATTTGGAAGGCTTGAATTAAGTGTCAAAGGAAGCAGAACTAAACCTGCCAATTTGCACTACAGTTTAGTAAATCAGAGTTTGCAATTTATTTTTTAATTTTTGACAAGATGTAGACAGATCTTTCAAGTGAAACTATTTGTAAAAAACAAACATAGAAGAGAAACAAAAAATGCCTTCAGCCAGATTCGAACTGACGATCTCCTCATTACTAGTGAGGTGCCTTACCAACTTGGCCATAAAGGCTTTGATGAACTCCGGCCGCTGTTTGGCGAATATTAAAACACATACACATGCTTATAATCTGGTTACCACGCACCAAGAAGGAGTCAAGAGGATCTTCAAAAAGCTCTGGCTATATTTATTTGCAAACCATGCTACTGGTCCTGCTCATTCATAGAAAAGAACGGGAGAATCAAAGGATGCGGCTTCCTTAGCAGGCCTCGAGTCGCGAGATTTGAAGCGGCTTTTAGGCGAGACGCACCCAGCGGGTTGATGACAAATTTTCTACGTTTTAACAAGGGCGTGCCAAAAGGGTTGCTTTTGCCGTGGTGACGGCGTGAGATGACCCGAGTTCGGCACTAGGTACGTTTCTTGGGAGCTGGTTAGAGGTTTTCATACAATTTCGTTATAGATTAAGTCCTTTAATCAGATGAATAAGACAAAAAAAAAAAAACAGATGTCAGCAAAGTGAGAGATGTGAAGTATGTGATCTTATCATAGAAAGCGCTTTCTTGAGGACATGTTAATTGTCTCATCCACTTAGTACAAATAGGTGCTTCGTTAGCACTATAACTTATTCTCTTTTAGTACTTAACATCGAAATCCAAGAATCATGAAAAAAGCAGCTGGATTTTAAAAGCAAAGAAACAAATTACATTGAAGGGATTCTTTCACAATTAGGAGAACGAGTCACGTGCGCACAATCTTTTGTGTTGACGATTGCAAAGTGGGTGCAAAAAATACTCTTGCGATATTCTATTTCTCACACGAGTTTTTATCAAAATATATCCTACAACGCATTGTGACCCAGCATCGATAATAAGTTTTTTCTCGCTGGAAATAAGAAAACAATATCCAGCTTTTACTCTGCGAGACAATCAAATTTCAACAGACTAAGTGCGGACATATCTGCATCCCACATACTTTCGCTCATTGAATATTGACTAAAGAGACACATATTGGGGAAAACCAATTGACAAGATTACTCAAATTGAGTATTGAATGCCTACTTTAGGAGAATACCGTAATTCTGAAATAAGTATACGACTCAACTCTCTTTATCGGGCTATCTCCTTGTGTCAAACTGGGTATATAGCGCACACAAAAACGCAAAAATGATCAGTTCCACAAAGTCAAATAGTTTTGAGACCCCGGCCTCGACTTCGAGCTCAAACAAAAAACACAAAAGACAGTTTTCTTTAGGCAAGACCAACGGAAAGCGCCGAGCTTTTTTCTGCAGAGCAGAAAAACACGTAAAGGCAAACGGAGCCTTGGGTAAACAGTTCACTTCGATATCGGTACAAGACAAGAAGCGGGGATTGAGGGAAAGATTCAAAAAAACGTTTAATTTGAAATCAGAAAAGAGAGGCATTCTATTAGAAACATTTGGAGGTGAGATACCCTTGAAAGAATGTTCAAGCATAATGTTCGAAGGTGGTTTACGAGAAAAAGACGAAAGTGATGCTGAAAGCAAGCAAGCGACAACAGAAGTAAAAGAAGAAAACACCACAAATAATTCCAGCCAAAATACATCGTCTTGTTTATCTCCCTTGTCTGGTATCAGCAACAACTACCAAGAGATGTCACCTTCCCTTTTTCGGATCCCCATGCACATGAGAAACATATTACTTGCTCGCTCAGTTTTGAAGTTTTTACTTTATAAGTTGAGGAAAAAAGGCCACTATGCAATGGCTCATATGTTTGCAACACACGAGAGCCAAGAAAACGCTGATGAATGTTTCCCATCCAAAACCATGGCAACATCTCATAGACTGGCTTATAAAGAAATGATAAAGCAAAAGACGAGATTCCTTATCCGAATTTTTGTGAAGCTACGTGAGCTTAGCAAAAGATCTTGCATGCGGTTCAAAACAGTCGCTAGAGAAAATGCCAAAGAAACCCTCACTAGAAGATCTTCTTTCGCAAAAGTGGGTGGTACGGAAACTCTGACTCATTTGAGTTCGGTGAATGTCTCAACATCTGCTCCCTACCTCGAAATTGGATACATGTCCGATCTCAATGAAGACTTCTATGGCGTGGAACCCTCGAGTAATTCTAAGGTTTCAATAGTCTCCAAATCGCAAGAAAGTCTGTATGGGCGAGATATCCTTGATTCGAATTTGAACAAAAGTTTTGTTGATGATTTAAAAATCTCTGATGGGAGCCCTGAAGTGCATGGAATTTCGGAACTTGGTCCATCAGAAAAAGACCTAGATTCCATCATTCACATCCATCTGGAGATCTTGTTAGGCTCAGATTTCTTGACTACTCACACTCCTGACACAAAGGCTAACATGTCATATTTTGCAGATGAGACAATGGCTGAGAGCTGCTTGCATGCCAATCCCAGCATCTTGAGCACCGAGAACAAAAACGCTGACTCGGCTTTGAGTGTGGAGCCCGCCACAATTTTGGTCCCTGAAACTAAAGCTGTTAGAGACATAGAGGAACAATTCATGAAGTCCGCCCCTGAAAATGCCCAGCATGAAAGTGGGGAGACTAATTTTACAATTGCGGCCTTTTTGAATTTCGCTATTTCCGAAAGTATGAATGATCAAGACACGAGAGAGATAATTCCTGAGTCAACACAAACAGACACGTCAACAGGCTTCGAGGAATCAAAAGCCAGGCAATCCGTCGAAGGACAAATCACAAAGACATCTGTGAACTTCGAGATGTTGAGTAAAGACGTTACTACACTATCAGGTGCACAACACAGATCTGGTTGTGCTACTCCTTCGGACACAGAGAGCTCAGAAACAAGGTCAGATTCAAGCTTCATTCTGAATCTCAAGAACAAAACTGTTTATGAAACTGATGGATTTAGTTTGTCTCTTGTCAAGGAGCTGGAGTCAAGAACAAATTCAATCCTTAGTTTTCGCGATGAAGAAAAACCTTTCTGTTATTCGCTCGAATCCAAGACATTTGAACCAATTGTAGAATCGGAAGAAGAAGCTGACGGCTCAATGTATCTAGTCCGTGAAAGTTTATCAGCTAGCCCGGCCGCAGGTCTTCAAATATCTCCGAGTTCGATCAATAGACGCAACTCTTTTCAGTTGCGAGAGCCAGCGTTAGAGCCAATCAAAGAACTCCATGAAGCGTCGACAAGCATCTCCAATACCGAGGAGGAAATCCTCGAGACATTTAGTTACGAAAACATATTACTGGACGCATCAGGGGGCATATCAGCCTCAAAGCCATCGTATCATACCCAAACAAATGAGGAGTTCCTGAGCCAAGGCGATACTCCGAACAAAATTATCGTTGACTTTGATGTGTCCACTCAATATACTTACAATCCTTGCACTCGGACGAGAAAACAGTGGATAGATTACTCGGATAGCGACTCGACAGACTCAATTTTTGAGGCTTTCTTTGCTTCCAAGAAGCAAGCTTGCCCTTTGAAGAGCTCTTTGAATCAATCTGTAGTGCCTCCATTTCAAGATTCGGCTTTTTCCAAAGCCCAAGAAGGAATTGCAAAGATCGATAGCGAAGATTTCGTAACAGACAGAAAGTCTACAGAGCCGCAGAGATCACCACTCGAAAGCTCACAAAAGGCTTTGGAAGACCGGGTGAGGATCTCAATCGAAAAGAAAATCATTTCGAACTCAAAAACGTTGGTGCAGAGTAATGCTAATCTCGAGAAAAATTCAACTGAACCATTGGATGAATTTCTTCTAGATGACGATGAGATGTTCATGGTCTTGATTGATAACGAAAACGCCTCAAACCAAGAGACTCTCAATCTCAATTATTCGAATCACATTTCTGATTATGCTTGCTCAACGAAGGGTAAAGAAAAGACCATTCACAGTACTTGGTGTGAGCTGAGAAGCAATCATGAAATATTTATTCAGAACGGTGTCAGTCCACTTGAGAATTCTGACGATGCTTTTGTTGATGGGGATGATATAGCTACTGAAAGCATAATAGAAGAATCGCCACCCAATGAAAATCACAAAGAAGAAGTACTCTCAAGCGTGTCCGATATTATCTCTGAGCTCGAGAACATACTTCATGAATGGCGAAAGAAGGTATTGGACTTTTCGCAGCCTCAAAGTCCGCGTCCTTTCCAATCAGAATATTCATATCTGCAAATCTTAGCTTTGCCAGAATCTTTCCAATCTTCCAGCTGTGAAGCCAGGCTCGATCAGGAATACTCGGCGACTCGAGACAGCATCAACCTACATGCTAAAGAGCCTAGCGATGATGAATTCGACTTAACGAGTGTTGAAGGTTACGACTCAATTATTGACTTTGCTCAATATTGGAGCGTATTACAAGAAGAATGCCTCGAGGGATCTGAATCAAAAACTCACCATAGCATGTTGCGAATGCTACATAAGTTCAGATCGATAATGATGCACATGATGAGAGAGGTGATATCTCCGTGCGACAACGCTATTAGGGCTTTTATGAAAAAAGTTTTGTATATTCGGACATCAGAATCTATGTTAATTTGCAAAGTTTCCAAAACTTTGGGTCCTTTTACAGAATTGATCGAGTCCTTGGAAGAGAAAATTCCATTGGAGGGTAGTCCATGCGACAGTCACTTGCATAGGCTAGGTGTCATTCTTGCTGAGATGAGAAGAGAATATGAGATTTTACAAGTCAATTCAGAGGATTTGAAGAACACCTACATTTCTGAATTGACAGCAGTCGTGGCTTCTATTCAGATTATTCGATGTACAACAGGCGAGGTTTTACACGCATATGCTCTGTTTTGTGATTGGAATGAAATTCAAGGGTCTGATCTAGAAATCTTTAACCAGAAAGTTCTTTCAGATTCCTTCAGAAGAAAAGCAAAGTGGTATAACGAAGTTGACACTGAAAAATTCAAATCCGAAATAAGTGAAGATGTTGGCGCTTTATTAGTCTCCACGAAACAAGTTCAGGAAGTGGTAAAAGAGCTCGACGAAATTTTCAGAAAACTAATAGCCCTTTCACCAGTTGCGTTGCATGATCTAGGTTCTGGATCAGATGAGAATGACTCACTTTCACATCAAATTGATTGCACGTTTGAAGCTGACGAGCGAGCTTCTCACACGAAAATTGACTCTTTGCGCCACACAAAAAAATCCAAGAAAAAGAACGGAAAGACAAAGAAAGGTAAGCGATTTCGCAAAAGCAGATGAAGCGTTAATACCTAGTATATGAACTCAATCAGCTGAGGTAATATACGACGGAATAGACCAAAACTTAGTGAAGTACTTACAAAAAGTTCGCGCAAGTAGTAATCTGGAAAGTAAATTTGATTGTTGCCAGCTAGAAACTTTTGGTCAGGGGGTCCATACATTCTTAGCGGCTAAGCTGTATCAGTCGTATCGTTTTTACTTTTACTTTTGGATGTTTACTAGGCTGAAGCTTTGACCATCTGTTTTTGTAAAGGCTTTAAATAAAGAAGAAAAAAATAATCCAATGAATATCAAGCCCGACACAACAAGCCCCCATACCGTTCATTTTCTTTCAATGCATTTAAATGTCTTGCTTAGGTTCTGACACGAAACCACATACATTTAAATATCTACATGCGAGGAGCTGACCCAAGCCTAGTAGATATAGAAAAAACGTGACTGAACCAAGTGACCATGATCTAATTCTTGTTTCCTTGTTTTATCTTATATTATGTCATGACCAAAGGCTAAGACAGAATTTCTTGAAACCCTTATCTGTCCCGCGCCCTGAAGTCAGTGAACGCGAACTGTGCGATACAAGATGTCCATAGTATTTGACGAACAGTCCGGGTCTAATGATACATTTGGTCCAACCAGGATGGTACACTTATATGACCATGTGACATAGTACCCATGTATTAAATTAGCGTAGAATGACTCTGAAGGTCGTCATCAAGAATCTTGAATTAAGAAGAAAAAAAAAAGAAACAGAAAAGGAAAGAAAAAAAGGCACTGCTTTAATTAATTTCCTGCCTTACTTTGAAGCTGAACTCATGGTCTCCTTTTTCGCGAAGCCCTTAATGAACTTAGCACGACCGAATTTTCACACTGGAATTATCAAATCTGAGAAACCTAGTACTCAACCCTCATCAGCACGACATGTTGCGCTTTTTCACCGACACTAAGGCTGCTTTTGCTGGCATCTCCCAGCTCGTGCAGGCCACTAGAAACGCCCTGTACTTGGGAAAGTTGGGTCCCGCCGACGGGGCTGTGAAGGCCTACAAAAGACTCGGAAGAGGGCCTGCTTCAGGCAAGGGTAAAACAGCCGGGCGTGGCCAAAAAGGTCAAAAAGCAAGAGGCAGCGTTCCTCACTGGCTAGAGGGTGGCCAGACGCCATACTACAAGCTTTTTCCCATCGTGGGATTCAAGAGACCACACCGTAAGATTTTCCAGGAAATCAACTTGCGCAGAATCCAGGAATTTTGGGACAGCGGCAGAATTCCCTTACAGAAGGGTGATACGCTAACGATCCGAGTCATGCGCGAATGCGGGCTTGTGTCCGGCTCCCTCAAAGACGGAGTCAAGATCTTGGGAAACGGAAACTACGCATACAATGTGCCTTTGAATGTTGAGGTTTCTCAGGCCACTGAAAGAGTCATTGCAGCAGTCAAAAACACAGGCCACGAGCTCACCAGTGTATACCATACAAAGCTAGGCTTGCTTGCGCACGTGAATCCGGACCGGTTTCTCTTGAGAAAGGGCAGAGTTCCTTTACAAGCGCGCCCACTTCACAAAAGAGACATTGCATACTACTCTGACCCAGCCAGGGGAGGCTACTTGCTCAAAGATCGTTCTTTGTTGTTAGACCATATGAGCAAGCCCAACGCACGCAAGTCTGTGGTCAAAAAGAGCGCTCTCGACGAGCTGTTGGAGATTGCATCCACCAAGACCTACTCCGACTACGGCGAGTCCAAGATCGTGCGCTTGGCCGACCTCAAACTCTAGACGCCCACTTGTATATACTTAATGTGAATCTGTAACCAATTTGTATTCTAATTCTTTCTTCGAGTCTGTCCCTCTCAGTCTGTCTCTAAGTTTGAGGGTAGGTTTTTCTTTTTTCTTTTTTTCCTTTTTTCTCTCTTTTCTTTGTTCTCTCTTCTTTTCTTTGTTCTTTCCCCTTTTTTTCGTTCTCTCTTCTTTTCTATTTTATCGTTTTTCGCTAGCCCTCGCCTAGTAAGTTTGGTGGCTCGACATCAACAAACGTCAGGAGCAAGGACTCGACTATATTTTGGATTTCCTTCAACGTGATTTGGAAATGCTCCGCATTTGCAGATCCGCCGGTTTGCCGCGTGTTGAAGTCGTAGCTGTACTTTCGAGAGGCAAAAAGGGCCGCTTTGTTTGTCATGTGATATATCTCCTTGATGGCGATTTTGTCCTTCATTGGAGTCGAAGCGTTGGTGGAGAGACCCCGTAGGCGTAGCCCGGAGAGAACTACGCGATTGATAGCCTGTGAGATCTGGTGGCTTGTTGTAAGTGCCTGGGATCCAGATACTTGGGGCTGTGGAGCCGCAACAATCGTTGCTTTTCTTGCGGTTTTGTGCTCTAGAACGCGATCGAATACACTGGTGTCTGACTTCGTGGCCCCGGTTCTTAGTTTAGACGAAAAATACACATTTTCATCGCCGTATTCGCTGGCTTTATGGCGGAACTCATTGATCAGCTGAAGCATCGAAAAGTCGACGCAATAACATCTGACCCGCAAAGAGGGCTTTCGCTCGAGGTAGAAGACAACGTATAGTTCAGAATCTTCCAGCGTTTGCTTCGCCAAAACCCCGGTATTTGGACTCAGACACGCTAGTGTGTTGAAGAAGAAAGTTTCGGTCTCTCCAGTCTCGGTGTAGACATCTAGCGGACCACAGGAGACCAAAAAAAGGGGGATCTTTCTGTGATTGATTGCGGAGACGAACTCCAAGCTTGCACCAAAGTCTGGCGTCGCCGTTGCAGCGTCATTCCATATCTGAATATCTGTTAATGGTCCATTCTGAGTATGGAGAGAAAGAGTCGCCGAGGGCATCTATCAGTTTTGCTTGTTTTTCGAGTTTCGGGCGTGCTTTGCGAGAGATCACACAGATACGCCCAACATATATGCAACAAGATCGATTCCTGTAGATGGAAAGGGTAGAAAAGGATCTTGGGATCGATTCTTTTTCAAGCTAAGGAATGGCGAGCAGTGCAGGAGTGAGGCTCAATAGATCTTATCGGTCTATGAGGTATCACATCGTAGGTGCAAAAAATATGAAAGTCGAGAAACAGGTGGAAAAGAAGAGAGGCGTTTTTTTTTGAGTTGAAGAAAATAACATGAAGAAAATCGTGTTTTTGGGTAAGTCACAGATGACATGTTAGCATAATTTCTCACTTGCTGAGCAGGCTACAAGTCATGAGAAAAGACTAGAGACGCTTGTTAGCCCGTGCTTCATTACAATGGTCTAGAAGCTCTTTCAATCGTTAGTCGTAAATTTTGAATGGATCAAGAAACAACGACAGAAAAAAGAAAAAGAATAATAAAAAAATGTAAAGAGATCAACATTCAAGCTATAAAATATTCATATCCGGTTTAAGTCATGTGAATCGTATGAAATCCATGTATCTCACCAGGTTTGACCAAGTCGCGTTGCAATTGACTGCAACTTGTCGCTTACTACAATACACCCTTCAACAAAGCGCGAATTCCTGAAATCTTGGTGATGAGCTGGGATGAACGAGCATGTTCGAAGTTAGCAAGGAGATTTGCGAAAGATTGTTATTCGCAGAAGAAATTCTTGTGTGCTTTAGGAAAATAATGTGGCTTGTCAGAAGCGGAACGAGGTTCATCAAGTAACAAAGCCTCGGATATAACTCTAAGCAGAGATAAAGAAAACAAGAGAAGCGAAAGAACCCATCCAAAAACGACTCTTATGATCGTATTATATGGCTTATACCCAATCCACTGATTAGGCTATAGATATCACGGTGGTTGCAAAATCGCAGAAGCTATAAGTGGCCGCAGGTATACTTGATTTCGATTATCCTTACACCGCTCATCTCCCCTGAAGCCAAGCATGCCTTGAGTAAAACTACTTAAATTCAAAAGCGCTAAAGTTAATAAATCTACTTTTCCCTAATGCAAAGCTCATCACTTTGTCGTCTGACACAAGACACCCGAAGGAGATGCTTCAGTTGATATACACTTCACTTAATTGAAGAATTTATATTGGATGATTAGCACGCAATGAATTTTTATGGGACCGTGAAAGGAGATCGAGAGACAAATATCGGACCGACCTGAGTTGGTGTTTCTGAAAGTAATCAGGAAAGACAGTCCAACTCACAGCCTCGCACAATGCGATTTCGAGAAATTCTTCGATGAAGCCAAGGACCAATGAAAGAAACAAAGCCGCATTGCTCGAAAGTTGAGAAGGCCCCAAGCTGGCTCGAGTTTGTGGCTCTTCTATGCAACAGACTGGATAAATAAACATAAGACTGGTCTGTAGGCTTGCCTCATGGCTGCAAGCACTTGGCTTCAATTTTCTACATAAAAATCCCCGAATCTTGAGAAATATAAAGCAGAGCATGAAGCTAAGGTCTGCGAGAAACACCAGCACACAACAAAGTCATGTCATTTCCATTTTGTCTGTGACATAATATTGTCTATGACTCGAGATTGAGCGGAAGTGTACATAACCTCTATGATACAATTCGGCCCCATGTCGCACCTCTCTTCGCCCAAGACTCTGTTTTCAAAAACCTCAATCACGGCTGGCACCTAGTGCACTTTATAGATTAACTTAAAAAACTGGGACAGTTATGTATGATTTGCCAAGGGAAGTTAGTTTTGGATATACCCCCTTTCTATAAGGGGAAAAAGCAAAATAACGAGGACAAACTAGAGTTTGCGAGAAACAGAAAAACACAATTTTTTCATCTCCTCAGCTCTCTGGCATCTTCCCATAGTCTTCTCATATAACTCAGCAATTTCTTCACCCTCGCTTCATACTTAGTTCACGCAAGCTTTTCCGTTTTCTTCTTCTACTCGCTACTCGCTCCAAAACTCTTCCTTTAACACCTTTTATTTGACAACGAATTTTTGTTTAGACCCATTGCCAAGTATATTCCCAGGCTCGCTTTCTACCATTTCCAGGCGACTCTGTCTCGCTCTCCCTAGGTAGGGCCATTCGCCTCTCGCTGCACTTGCCCTCGCCCTGGGCCCATACACTCCCGCGCGCAGCACAGAGGGAAGTGTACTGCGATGTATCAAATTTTTAAGAGGCAGTTTCCTCTTCACAGAAGTTCCGACCCGAATAAAATCCAGCAGAAAGACCTAGGTTGGCGACCACTTTCCGTTTTTTGAGTGTCATTACAACCCATATATTCTCCACACCTCGCCATGACGTCGAAAACTTACTCGGTGGCACGTGTATACGCGGACGTGAACAAGCAAAAGCCGCAAGAATACTGGGACTACGAGGCCCATACGATCGAATGGGGCGAGATCCGCAACTACGAGATCGTGAGCAAAATCGGCCGTGGAAAGTATTCAGAGGTCTTTGAAGGCGTCAATGTGCGCAACGACGAGCCCTGTGTGATCAAGGTGTTGAAGCCTGTGAAAATGAAGAAGATCTTTCGGGAGGTGAAGATCCTCAAGAACATCACGGGCGGGCCAAACGTGATTGCGCTTTTGGACATCGTGCGCGACTCGAACTCCAAGATCCCTGCGTTGATCTTTGAGCAGGTGAAAAACGTCGATTTCCGCATCTTGTACGCCAAATTCACCATTCCTGACATCCAGTACTACTTCACCCAGCTTCTCATTGCGTTGGACTTCTCCCACTCGATGGGAATCATGCATCGTGACGTCAAGCCGCAGAATATCATGATCGACCCCCAGAGCAAGAAGTTGCGTCTTATCGACTGGGGTTTGGCCGAGTTCTATCACGCGGGAATGGACTACAATGTTCGTGTGGCCTCGCGCTACCACAAGGGGCCCGAACTCTTGATCAATCTACAGCAGTACGACTACTCCCTTGACTTGTGGTCTGTTGGGTGTATGCTTGCCGCGATCATTTTCAAAAAGGAGCCGTTTTTCCGTGGAGACTCGAACAATGACCAGCTTGTGCAGATCGCCAAGGTCCTAGGAACCAAGGACTTGATGGCGTATGTGAACAAGTACAAAATCGACTTGAGCTCTGACTATGACCTGATCTTGGGCAAGTACCCACGCAAGCCTTGGTCTTCGTTTGTCCACAAAGACAACAAGCATTTGATCCTGGAGGAAGTGGTGGATTTGATCGACAAGTTGTTGACCTACGACCACCAGTTGCGTCCTACCGCAAAGGAGACGCTCGCACATCCTTTCTTTTCGATCTAGGCAAGAAGGAGTTTCGGTGCCGGAGTGAAAAGTTCTTTCGATTAGAGGCTCTCATTCTCCTATTTTTGTTCTTTCCTGTGAAGAGAGATGTGGACACCGCTGGATGTCTTGTTAGATGGGTGCCTTTTGCCTGAATTTGAGCACTCGGGAACATAAAAATCCGAACTATGAGATGATCAAGCTTCTTAACTCCTAAGGTCATTTCGATCTGCATCAGCTCAATATCATGAGTCCGCAGAACCGCAATCTGCGTTGTGACCTTGCAATGGCCTGCAAAAGATTTGACGCGGATCTTGACCGTTTGAGATCATTTTCGTGGAGTCCCGAGTATGTGCTCCTAATTCCATAATAATAATAGTAATAGTAATAATGCAAGTGTATAATAGAATGTGACGACGTGCCTGTTTGTCTATGAGAGGGTAGGCTTTATGGAACTTCTCTTATATATGGGTAGATTGTGAGTGGTTCCACGCTTGAACGGAAAGTCAGAGTGACGCGATTGTTTGATTACTTAAATGCTCAGTCTAAGCAACATGACCCTTTACCTAAAAAATGGTGGAGTAATGAAGGTTTTCAGTAGTCAGCATGCCCCAGTCCACTCAAATTTCAGCACCTTCGATTCGATTGACTTACAAGTAATATTTTGAGAAAAAGATTCTGACAAAGTCACCTTCCCTGAGCCTCTTAAAATCAGCTAGTTTCAGATGTACGGTATTGGCGTTTCGTGTCATGCAGAGGCTCTTGTGTTCCCCTGTCAATCAGATCGCACTTGGCTGCGTCTCATTTGGCAAATGAGCTCCTTTCATACCAAAAGTTCTCATAATCTATGAGCCAATCACAGTATCGCTTCCAAAATACTTCTCTCTTTTTCCCTTCTGATTTGTTTTGTATAAACACAATTTTCTGTTCTCATCCGTTTTGTGTGCCTTTCGTCTCACCCTTCATCCGGGGCCAAGGCTCATAAATAAAACAAGCGCCTCTGCGATTGCGGCTCGGTATTTCTGAATCAGGTCCAAATTCAGAATCACAAGGCATGACTTTATCGTATGAAAAGCACTGAAACCCGGCCCAACCTGTAAAAAAATCACCACATATTATAGATCAAGCTAAAAGTCGAGACCAATTCAACACTTCTTGCTTAGTCAACAACAGCCATGGTCGTTTAAAGTTGTACGCGTTTTCCCAAATCTCATTTAGTTTGGCACCGATACGCGTCTAAGCCATCGGATAGCTCGGAACCACATCTTCTGGTGCAGAGTTCATTCCCAAAGAACACAAACATTCACCGACAAAAAAAAAACAAAACTCCCTTATTTCCGAGCAGCCCATATATTCTGCTTTCTTTTTTACGATATTCTACATCTCTTTCCCTCTGTCCGGTGCCGCCAGATCGACTTTTAGCTAATCCACTTCTAAAAACGCGCTGCATGCACTCCGCGAAGCAGCATGCAACCTTTTCTCTGTATCCAGCACCGGGTTTACAATTCTCAAACGCGTCTGTCTATTTGAGGCTTGTTCCAACTTCGTCTCATCCTTCCTCTATTTGAAACCACCGTTCCATTCGCAATCTTCTTTGTGGTTTTACGCTCTTCTACTTGTTTTGCGGGTTAGATTAATAATTTCCGTTTTAGGGCGACCAATTGAGTTATTGTACTCGCGTTTCCAGCTGCAAAAGCTCGCCTCGTTTTGTCCCCGGCATTTGTTTAAACTTGCCGCACGAGTTGGATTCCGGCCGCAGAAACTAAAACACAAAACAAAAAGTTCCAGAAGTTATACCGCTTCAATTTTGCAAAACATCCCTGGCTAAAAATCTCTCGATGGTAGAGCCGTGGGTGCTATCGCAACAGCGCACAATGGCCCGCTGGGTCTCGTCCAAGATATCTCGAGAAATACACGATATATCCACGGATTTGTGTGATGGTTTGGCGCTTCTTGAGCTCGTCAATAAGCTAGCTTCTGAGAGCAAGGCCTCTTCAATCAAGCTCAAACCAACGCACTACAAGCCAAGAGTCCTGGTCCAGAAACTCGAAAACGTACTTGACGCGCTCAAATACTGTCGCCTCTTATTGAAGATAAACTTATGCAACATAAGCGCAGAGGACGTCGTTTCTGGAAACACGAAACTCATTCTTGGGCTCATATGGTCCCTCTTTATGTATTCGCTGTCCACCATGGTCTCCGTGAAATCGGAGAGTCGG
>JAJLZY010000287.1:0-15283 GCA_030564885.1 Metschnikowia kofuensis (nom. inval.)
CAAACCGGCAGAATCAGCAGATCCATCCAATATAAAAAAGCCAAAGCCAAATGCGAGTACGCTGCTGAACTCGTTATTTGGCAGAAAAATCCTGACATCAGAAACAAAAATGATGCGGTCGCTCATGATCACGCTCTGGCCGAAGAACAAGCCAAGCTTCAAGTTCCGTGTAGTGTTGGCCGTTCTCCTTCTAATAGGCCTGAAAGTTCTTAATGTCCAAGTGCCGTTTTTCTTCAAGAGCATCATCGATGAAATGAACGTGGACTGGGCCTCCCAGGCCGGGACCATCGGCACGGTCATTGGCGCAATGATCTTGGCATACGGAGGCGCCCGTTTCGGCTCCGTTCTTTTTGGAGAACTCCGTAACGCTGTTTTTGCCCTGGTGGCACAACTGGCTATCAAGCGCGTGGCGAATAACACTTTCAGACATCTCCTCAACATGGATCTCAATTTCCACCTTCTGAGCCAAACAGGTGGGCTCACGAGGGCCATTGAAAGAGGTACGAAAGGTATCAGTTACGTGCTCACAGCAATGGTGTTCCACATTATCCCCATCACGTTTGAGATCGGAATTGTGTGTAGCATCTTGACCTACAACTACGGTCTTTCTTTTGCTGCGGTCACGGTTCTTACTATGGCCGCATACTCGGCGTTCACGATCAAAACTACCGCTTGGCGGACCCAGTTTCGGCGCCAGGCCAACAACGCAGATAACGACGCTGCGTCAGTGGCACTTGACTCCTTGATCAACTACGAGGCAGTCAAGTATTTCAACAACGAGAGTTATCAGTGCGCCAAGTACGACTCGGCACTCACAAACTATCAGAACGCATCAATCAAGGTGGCCACATCCTTGGCGTATTTAAACGCGGGCCAAAATCTCATATTCACGCTGGCGCTCACAGGAATGATGTACATGGGCTGTCACGGAGTTGCGACGGGAGAGCTTAGTGTGGGAGATCTCGTTCTTATCAACCAGTTGGTGTTCCAGCTCCTGGTACCGCTCAACTTTCTTGGCTCTGTGTATAGAGAGCTCAAGCAGTCGCTTTTGGACATGGAGAATCTTTTCCAGTTGCAGAATCATGACGTCGAAATCACAGACAAGCCTGGTGCACGTGCATTGCAACTCGATCCAGTTCATCCCGGCACCATCACGTTTGAAAATGTGACTTTTGGCTACCACCCGGACCGGCCCATTCTTCGAAACGCCAGCTTTGTAATACCTCCAGGGAAAAAAGTCGCTATCGTTGGACCGTCAGGTCTGGGAAAGTCGACCATATTGAAACTAGTCTTCAGATTTTACGACGTCAGTTCGGGAAGAATTTTAATCGACGGACAGGACATCTCCGATGTCAGCCTTGAATCCTTGCGCCGGGCCATTGGCGTCGTTCCTCAGGATACTCCATTATTCAATGATTCCATCAAGCAAAATATACGTTATGGTCGCTTGGATGCATCTGACGCTGAGGTGGTGGACGCAGTCGAAAAAGTGAGTCTCAAGCCACTCATAGCAGACTTGCCTGAGGGGCTTGAAACCATTGTCGGCGAGCGAGGTTTGATGATCTCTGGCGGTGAGAAGCAAAGGTTGGCTATTGCGCGACTTATTCTCAAAAAATCACCCATCACGTTTTTTGACGAGGCTACGAGTGCTTTAGATACTCATACGGAACAGGCATTGCTTCGAACACTCCGGCAGTTGTTCCAAGAGAGCAAGGCTACCAATATTCTGATTGCGCACAGATTGAGGACCATTGCAGACAGTGATAAGATTATTGTTTTGAATAAAGGTGAGGTGGAAGAAGAAGGAACGCATCTGGAACTTCTTGAGAAGCAAGATTCGTTGTATGCGGGCCTCTGGAATATACAAGAGAACATGGACATGGACGAAGAGCTTGGAAAGACAGAGAGCCCACAGGATGGAGTTCCAAGCGATGAACACAAGAAGTAAAAATAAAAGGAGGCTGACTGCATCGCAGATCAGTTGTTGTCGGATTTTCATAACTTCAAGAACGATATAATTCAAGGCATATGAGTTGCTTTTTGCAACTTCCAATACTTTGAGCTATTTACAAGATTACATCGTAGTATGCCGCTATGCGCACCTTCTCCTCATTCTCCGCTTCTACTTCCAAAAACTTCTCCTGGAGTTGATGAGGTGGCAAACGTTGAATTTTGTCGCTGACGAAACTGAGTACCTCCTTTCGGTGAAACTGCATGACTTCGCCCAAAACCAAGCGGGTGATATTGCTCACGGTGATTCCGATCTGCTTCGACCAATCGGATCCTTTTCTCAACGAGCGTTTTATCCACCCGTCATAATTCGTTTTATACCATGTCCAGATCAATTGCTTGAACTCCGGCTCGTGCTTATATTTAGACCCGATCAATGCCAACTCGATCATTTTCGAGTCAATGTTGTTGTTGACAAAGTGCAAAGTCTTGTTGAGCAAGTCTCGTTTTTGACAAAAGGACAAGGACGAAACTGCGGCAGTTTGAATTTCGTTCGCAGTACCGTTTGTATGCTTCAAGAACAGCACATCGGCATTCTTCACCAAGGAGAGAATCTGCTTGTACTCAGTCATGTTGGCAAAACTCATTGTGACGTTGAATATCAGCGAGTACAATTCTTTGGGAACAAACTTTTGCGCCATGCCCGAAGTTGTAAGATTCTTATAAAGCTTGCGGCTGACAGTTTGTGCATCTTTGTTCCTGTTTGCAAGCAAGAGCACTATGTTTCTGACCTCATATTCTATTCTATTGTAGTCATCTGTCTTCAAGGATACAGCATCATCCCAGTGTCCTAGCTTGTGGAAAAGTTTTGTAGAGAGCTTGTCGAGCCATTCCTGAAACTTTTGATATTCGGTGAAATGGACAAATATAGAGTTTGTGATCTCGATGTAGCCCAAAACACATTTGAGTACTTCGTAGTTCAAAGCTGTCGAGTCTTCAGCCAACTTCTCGCAGACTTGCTTGATGAATAGTAGTTGGTTTGGTCCGAAGAGCTCAACGTCTTTGCTTGGCACAGGCTGGCCCAAGATTTTCCCATAGTCCTTGATCATACCTATCAAATCATGCGACGAATATGTGTTTGACGATATGTTTTCCAAAATAACCTGCTGGAGCTCGGGACTATAAACAGTCTTGTAGTAGAATTGATTGTCAGCATTTAATGACAAAAACTGCGACGGAGGGATCTCCAATTCCATAGACCGATCGGTGAGCATCAAGTTTGCAATGCGGGTCTCACCGGCATCAGTTTTGAGCTTCAATGCTAAAGGCACGTGGTATGGGGAGTTCTCAAGCTGCAGATCTGTCGCGTTCTCGTTGTAAATGAAGCGATTTTGCTCCACTTTGAGCTTACCATCCACGACTTTTACAGTTAGACAGGGATATCCAACATATTGTGACCAGGAATGGACAAAAGTCAAAATCTCATAGGAGGTGTGTTCGTTCAAAACACTCCAAATTTCAAATGGCTTCACGGACTTGTATTTGAACTTCTCAAAGACGTGTGCGAATGCTTTAAAAAAGTTGGTGAAGTCTGAACCTGTGCTTTCAAGCTTGAATAGGCAGGCGATCATATTCAAAAGAATCATGCCCTTATCATAGAAATGCCGCTCGAAAATTGTATTTGTTCTGGCATTCTGGTCTATCTTCAACAGGTTCATGTGTTCGTGGAAACTAGGAATTGGCTGATCCAAAGAGCAGTCCAAATCCATGAATTCCTGGAGAGCGACCAGCTTCAGCAGGTCGTAATTGAATTTGTCCGACTCTTCGAGAGCAGCGATGGACAATACGTAGTTACCAACAAATGTCGCGAATGCTTCAATAAGCCACGTATACCTCCATTCATCGATGGAGATGAGGTTACCGATCCATTGATGGGTCAATTGATGTGCTATTAATTGTCTCACGTGAGCCTTAGCCTCATCTGGAGAATTTCCGTCCAAGTATATAGTGTCTTTGATGGCTGTGATCATTCCCCAATTCTCCATGACAGCATCGCTCAAAAAGGGCAAAGCTACAAGATCAAGTTTGTCCATTGGATATTCAGTGCCGAGAACTTTTTCGAAGACTGGGAGCAACTTTGTGGCAGTCTCCACTGCATACGTAACATGAGACGCGTCGCCTTTCGTGACAAAAGCCCGAACCGGAGTTTGCCCTCCTTTTGCTTCAACTTTCTCGAGATCTCCTATGACAAATCCGAAGACAGAAGGAGCGATCGGTGGGGTCTGTTTGAATTTGTAAACAGAGTTTTCCGACATATCAATGATACTTACAGACTCCATGACTGCATTGGAGGTTACTTTGAACAGCGTTCTTGCTGTTACCGTGAGAGTAATAGGCACCTTATGCGTGAGCTCATCAACTACAGGAAAGATCATACGACACCCATAGGGCTGCGTATGCGTGGCAATGACGTAATTGTCTGATCTTCCATGAATAGAGTCAGAGTAGTTTGTCTTGAAGAGTCCATAAGTCTCATCATGAAACGTCTTGATGGCTGTGATCAGGCCCACGAAATTGATGGTAATTTCCTTGGCTGATACCTCTTTCTCGCTAGTGAAATCGACTTTTTGGGCAGCCCGGTCATGAGTGACTTTGAGCTTCTCAATTGACTTGGCATGATTTTCCAAATTTGCGCCCGTGACCACCAACTTATGGGCATGCAATGTAAGGGAAAATGGGGCGTCCAGTTCACCAGTGTAGAGTCTATTCTCGGCAAGCGAGACACGCACCAGTCCTTGAAAGTTGGGCTTCGTGTGATCAATTTTCAAATCGAGGTCATAGCTTTTCGGAAGAAATCGATTGACCAATGCCAACGGCAGGTCTGCAGAATCGTTTGTCATTACTGGCAAATTGATGAAGTTTTTTGAAAGGAAAAAAAAAACTCAGCGGTTGAGGTCTGTTCGCGGCATGTGCGATTTGGGTGCCGTGCCGATCGATCTGCTTATGCCTCTTGAAGAAATACAGAATCAACCTTTTATTGCACATTTCGACCGGGAACTTTTGAATCCTCCTAAGATAAAAGTTATCTAGCTGTTCTTGCTCTGTTATAATTGTGTTTTTTTTTTTCAATTGTTGCCTTTTGTTTTGTTAATCCATCTTTGGTCCTGTGTGGGTGTGTATATATGCAAGATGATCACTTTAGCACAGCTCCCAACATCAGCCCACAACATTATAAGAGTGAATTAGTCGAGTAGAAAGTGTTGAATAGAAGCAAATGATTAAATTCTAATTTCAGTTCGTGGCGGAGTTTACTCTTCGGCTCAGTCACGATTCGAAATTGCTTTGTATTAGCGATTCAACAGAATGGGGTTGGGGCTAGAGAGATCAGCTGACCTGCGCGAGTCTGGCTGGCTGCAAACGCAGGCCGTAAGCGTTTCCTCTTTCTCTGTTTTGCTTTTTGATGTGGAGTAAGCTTCACTGAGAAATTATCTTTGGAGACCCGCACAGCTTTTCTTTATATTCCAGAGTTTTTTCGGTTTACAGTTGTGTCCCGCATTGCAAATCTTAGATAGTAAACAATAGACGACACTCACAAAACTCGAGGAAACACGGGACCCCAAATCGAACTCGACTTTTGAAGTTCGCCACAATTTGATGAGTAAGAATTCAAAAGTGTTGATCTCTAGAATGATTCGATACATCTTCCTAATATGTTTAGACTGCTAACCCAACCTTTCCCTTATCGAACCAAATTTTGAAACCTAAAAGTCCAATGAATGACGCCTCGTTCGGCGCCTAAGTGACACACAACAAAGACACACTCAATTCGAGAAAAGAGAGAGCACAAAGCGCGCTCGACACTTTACAGGTTTAAGCTGAAAATCATGTCAGCCTATTTCATGACCCAAAAATGATCCAAACTTACGAAATCGCTTATGTACCCTGGTGCTTTTTACTTTAGATTCATTAACGCCGTGGCTCGTTCTACCATGGCACGTCGCGACGCGTGAAGAATGAAAACCACTGAAAAGATAACAAACAAAAGATGGGAGAAAAAAGAAACAAGTGCAAATAAAAATCGATGCCAAGTGACGGCAACATTGGACGCCGCATAAAATTTAGGCGACGCGCCATCGTCCGTCTCCGCCTTACATAGCGCTTGAAGATGGCCACGAGTTTCCCCACGATCGTCTCACACAGCGAAGTGGTGCTCGCTTCCACGCGCAGGATAAGTGCGTAGAGTGAGAAGCGGCTGAAACGGGGGAGGGGAGGCGCTCCCCATCTGCCTTGTCAGCATCTTGTGCATCCCCTGGCAGAAATATATAAATAGCATGGCAAGTCCGTTCCTCCAGAGAACAAAAAGTGCAGCCACGAAAGAAAGTCCAGAACATTTTGTGAAAAAGTCTGTTCATTGACACGCTTTTTTTCTAATTAACTCTGCTACACCACACTTAGCTACAACCAGAATCGCCCGATTACTATTTGCAATATGGGGATCAAGGACAAATTAAAGAGAACCTCTAGAATTTTTATATCTGACTCGAAAGAGGATGTTGCCGAAAACGGAAAGGCTGCTGCGGGCACAAGAGATATTGACGAAGCCACGGAAAACACTACGGGTTCTGTGGCAGTACATAACGATTCACCAGAGGGCATAGCAGATCATGCCACCGATAACGCTGACGGCACACTAGCCAGTTCTGGGGATCAGGACGAGGGTGCTGCGCGAGACGCCGCTCATGATGTTTTGGATCCCGCACAGGCTGCAGCGGCCGATGCAGGCGAGGAAGGTGGAGAGCCAGATGCAGAAAACGGCGCGGTAAAGAGGAGGAGCCTGTTTAAAAGAATTAAAAGCAAAGCTAAAAAGCCTGCGGTGTCGGGCGAAGCTAAACGCACCGAATTTTTTCAAAAACTCTTGAAAAAGTTCAAGAGGCCAGTAGGAGCTTCGGCGGGCAAGTCTGAAGAAAAAAGTGCCGACATCACGGCTGAGGACACCACGGAGGCCAATGCGACCAAGGCCGAGGCCAAAGCTGAGGTTGATGCTGAGGAAGCGACTGATGCAGCTGTAGCCGCGCCCGAGATCCTGCTCGACCCTGCCACCGAGTCTGCCGCCACAGGAGTGGTTGCCGATGCCGCAGGTACCACCGAACCCGTCAAATAATATAAAGCCACGGTAAAAGCGAGAGTATGATCTTCAGATTCATTTAATCATATCGCTTCCGTGGGTGTAACTGTATCGCATTTGCGGAAAGTTGTTTCATCAACAAATTAATTTCATAGCTTGAATTCTAAGTAGGGTTGGAGATTTGAGAATAAAAGAGAAGGTGGGAGGATAGTGTCAGATGCATGCACCTATCAGCAGAGTACACTTCGAGGCTGATTTTTATGGCATATGGCACTTCTTTTTCTGAGGCGGGCCGTGATGAAATGGAGTAATTACTAGTTAAATACTGTAAAGAAAAAAAAAAGAACGTGAAATTGACTCCATGAGTATCGGGTGGCTAAATTCACACACAGCGCGTCTGTCCCTCTTTTTTGAAATATAGACTTCTTGGAGTTTTCAGTGAATTTGCTTGAATTTCATGAAAAATTAATGCAGATACTAAACTCTTGAAACGCCCGGATTAGACAGTGATGATCGATCAGACAGAGGCAACAAAATTCAAGTCAAAGGCGTATTCGCATTAAAAAACGAATTCAAAAAGCACCACATATTGCAGTGCTGTAGCAGAAGTGTTTAACCTCTCACGCAAAACCAAGACGTGCTTTTGAGAAAACAAAAGTGTCAAGCTGACTTTTCAACAAGGCATACAGCAAATTCAGAGTATTGATCCGTCAAGCCATGACATGGCTAGAGTTATTCTTATTGAAGAGTGCTTCAATGTGAGAACTCTGGTGAGCTGAAGTAATCGGTCACATTTTGAAACTGTTTCTGACTCATTAAATTTTTAAAAGAACACCACACTATGTTGTTTTCGAGCCAGGTTTTACTTGGCAGTGTCTTTCTTAATTTCCACTTGAATCTCTTCTATGCCACTGCCAAAAACCCATGATCGATATCCTCCTTCAGTTTCTTACATTTTCGATATCAAGTCCTATCTTTCGGCTTCCGTGGCGGGAAGTCTCTCATTAGAAACGCAATATGGCAAAAATCATGTCATGAGCTGCTGGCTATGAAAAGTGCCAACAGAGATCGCGAGATTTGGTGAGGCATTCGTGGGCGCGCCACAAAATGCTGCTTTCATAAAGACTCGATTTTACTGAAATATTCCAGTACGTACAAAAAAAAAGGGATTCGCAGAAGGTCCCTGGATTTAAACTGTTTAAAATACTACAAACGCCTTCACTATTATTTGCAAAGCGTTTTTGGGGCATAGGCTAAGCCTCGAATCTGATCGAGCAGCCTTTCCACCTTTCGCGAGAAGAGTCTCTTTGAGGGAGCATAATACTATTCAACACGCAGCAATTCATGATGTGGCGGCAGCAGTTTTCTTCTTTTCTTTTTTTTTACAAAGGTAAACAGAATAGAATAATTACGGAATTCAGTTGCAAATCGATGGAGTATGCCCGTGAGTTTTCTTAGCGAATGTTTCTTTTTTATCGCTGTTGGTTTCTCATAACCTCGCGAAGCTCCAGGCAGCACTAGTTATCTGCACCGCCCCGAACGCTGGACCAGATACTTCTTTAGCATCACGTCAAATTGTCAATGATATACCGCGGGAATTCAGCCCAGTACGGGAAGACCAAGTAGCAAAAAGCTTTTTTTCTCCAAAAGCTTCAAACCTTTTTTCTCTCCACATTATTCAAACCTGCAAATGGTACATTTGATCTAGGCTGGTTTCGAACGTTTTGCCCTTTCTTCTTTTTCTCCGCTTACGGCGTAGAACGCCCTGCTGACCGGATTTCCGAATTCTCGCTTGACCCGCAACCACGGAAACCCGTCGCGATTTGAAATTGCGGCAAACGTCGTGTGTCTACCGATTATCACCCACTCGCCGGCCCATCTTCACTCCGCCAGTTTTTCTGCCCTCGCTTTGGCACACTCTGGTCTGATCCATCCCTTTTTTTTTGTACTCCGACTATATATCTAGGAACACCTACCATTTTAAGTTCCAAAAGATAAATATAACGTTTAGCTCTCTGCTTCACGTCCACTCGAAATCTGCCGTTCTGAATTTTGGCGTCTAATTCCGTTTCAGATTCGTTCCGTTCCACCCTATCAAGCCTGATTGTTTTTGGGGCCCGCTTTTCCCGCCCGCTGTCCTTTCTTGCCCTTACTTTTTTTTTGTGCTCTGCAACAATTCACCACCGGGTTCATAAAAATTAAAGGTAGCAGAAGTCAAGCTCACATCCTTTTTTACTGGAACACATTTCTTGATCGAAGTACACAATCATACTGTTTCTTTTCGGCCACCGAGCATAGTCACAAAGCGCTCAAAAACGTTTGTTTGCGCCTATAATTCACACGCCCAAAAACCGAAACACAAGAACACTTTGCGGGTTTCCGACCACAACACATCCAAAGTCACCACAGAATGAACAATTCTGTGTCATCTCATCATTCGAAGGCTGACGCTAAGATGATGGATTTGAGAGTTGGAAAGAAATTCCGGATCGGTAGAAAAATCGGTTCCGGGTCCTTTGGTGATATATACTTGGGCACAAATGTGATCTCAGGGGAAGAGATTGCCATCAAGTTGGAAAATGTCAAAGCCAAACACCCGCAGTTGGAATATGAGGCCAAGGTGTACAAAGCCTTGAGCGGCGGAGTGGGTATTCCTTTCGTGCGCTGGTATGGCACAGAATGTGATTACAACGCCATGGTCATGGATCTTTTGGGTCCGTCTCTAGAAGACTTGTTCAACTATTGTAATCGCAAGTTCACATACAAAACCGTTTTGCTTTTGGCCGACCAACTCATCTGCAGAATAGAATACATACATGCCCGCTGCTTCATCCACAGAGATATCAAACCAGATAATTTCTTGATGGGTATCGGAAGACGTGGCTCTCAAGTCAATGTCATTGACTTTGGATTGGCCAAAAAGTACAGAGACCCAAGAACTCACGCGCACATTCCCTACAGGGAAAACAAAAACTTGACAGGTACAGCTAGATATGCTTCTGTGAACACACATTTGGGAATCGAGCAATCCAGAAGAGATGACTTGGAGTCTTTGGGTTACGTCTTGATCTACTTTTGTCGCGGATCATTGCCATGGCAGGGGTTGAAGGCGGCCACCAAAAGACAAAAGTATGACAGAATCATGGAGAAAAAGATGACAATTCCCAACGACGTCTTAACTAAAGGTTTGCCCGACAAGTTTTTGGAATACATGAATTATGTGAAGAACTTGAGGTTCGATGATAAACCAAACTACTTGTTCTTAAGAAACTTGTTTAGAGATTTGTTCAAAAGCGAAGGTTACAGATATGACTATGTCTTCGACTGGACGTTGTACAAGTTTCAACAGGAGAGACAAAGAGAGCAAGGCAAAGTTGGAGATGGTCAAGCCGAACAAAGTCAGGGTGTTACTCAATTGCAACAGCAACAACATCAACACCAACAGCTACAACAACAGCAACAAACTCACCAGATTCAATTGCAACAATTACAACAACACCAACAGCAGCAGCAACAACAGATGCAGCTACAGCACCATCAACAAAATCAAATGCATGTATCTCCCACGAAAGTTGATAACCATTTGAGTCCTTCCCCGCAGGTACAACAGATGAGTCGTCAATCGGTTGATCCAAAAAGCATTGGTGAAAACGCTCTTCATCAAGCATCAAACTTGGGTAGTGGTCGGTTTGCTGACGCAACGTTCCATCAATCATTTGATCAGGAAGAGTCTGCTCAACGAGGATACAAGCCCAATGCGAACCCAGCATGGATTTAGGGTGTATCAGGCATGCATTCGAACCACGTATTCTAATATATAGCATAGTGTTTATTCTTTCGACATACCTATTAAGAAATGGCTTACAACTCTAGGAGGATTGTCTTTAGTCAATATTTTCTTGCTCCTTCTGAGGCACGCTCTTCTTCAGAGCCTCCTTGTTATCCATCTGATTGTTGAAGACCGCACCCAAAAAGTCGAAAATGTGCTTTCCCTCTTTGGTGGCGCCAGAGCCTTTAAAGGTGTCAAGAAATTCGAAGAACCCATGGTAAATATTTTCCTTGGTTTCCTCGGCGTAAATCTTATCATAGATGTTCTTCATTTTGAAAGCATTCATCTCTGTCTCATAGCGCTTGAAATCGACACTATTGTAACCCAAGTCGGCCAATTTTTCGTTGTATGTTTCGTAGACGGGGCATTCAAGCAACAAGCCTAGGGCAGGGGCCTTAGGAATATTGATTTTAGCCGGACCAAAGCAATCGCTAATACGCGTAATCGGACAGCCCGTGCGTACGACCAACGAAGCCATGCATATCATTTTCCGAATCTGATGAAGCATGAAAGACTGTCCGTGGATCTTGATAGAGACCCATTCAGTACCCTCGATGATGAACGGATCAGACACTGAGGTGCCTTTCATGAAGCGTTGCGCACTAGGATCACGGTAGGTTTTTCCCAAAGTGAAGTTGTGGAAATTGTGCGACCCCTCATACTGCTTCATGGCATCTCTGAACAATTGCAACTTCTCGTTGTTGATTCGGAACGTGCTTCTACACTTGTTCTCAACACCACGCACGCGTCTCAAGAGCTTTCCCCATTCGGTGACCTCACCTTCCTCATTATAATACTCTTTTTTCTTCTCATCTTTGTCCTGGTCGAACGATGTCTCCGCAGTCTTCTCGAAAACCTGGTTGAGCTCCTCCTCCGTGACTCCACTCGCCAAAATAGCGTCTCTTGTCGCATCCCACCACGCCTGGTCGCTGTCGTCTCTGAGCACCCCGGGATGTTCGGCTCTGCTGGCTTCGATCAAGTTGAACAAACTACTCTTGGGTCTGGGGGGAAGTAAACTGTGAGATGGTAAAAGATACTCGTAGATTCTCGAGGAACACAATTTACGACAGTCGAATGACCGATTGACTCTCTCGATTCCCCACATGCGGATCTGATCGGGAAGTGACTCGTTGACCTTGGCAAGCGTGTCGTCCTCCAAGATCAACTTCATGGAAATCACGTTTCCGGCCGCATGCACGCCTTTGTCGGTTCTGGCTGCACGCATGAACCCGTTCTTCTTCAAATCGGTGGAGTTTTCTCTTGAAACAGCTCCTGCGGCAATTAAAGCTTTGAAGAGCTCGGCCTCAATAGTCTTTACATCCGGGTTGTTCTGGATCTGCATTCCGTTGTAACCCGTGCCACAGTATCCTATCATACAAGCAACCTTTTTCTTTGGCTTGCGCTCGGACTTCTGGACGGGGTTGCCATCTGCGTCTAGTAAAGGTTTCCATTCGCTAGAAAGTTAGTAAAGTCTGGGAATTACAGAACGTCATTCACGCCTTTGAGTATTCAAAAAAGCACAATGCTTGGGAAAAGGTGCACTTCGTGCGGACTTACCTACGTGATCTTGTGGTCTCTTTTCGAGAAATTCTTTGGTTTGCCTTGGGCAGGGCCGGAATACTTCGCCCGCTTCGCATCTTCTGCAATAGCGCTGTGGCCTTCTTCCACCACGTCATCTCCTTGTCTTTTCTGGGTCATTTTAGTTTTTTTTTCCGGTGGGACTGCTTGCAGAAAATCTCGAAAATTTGTCTACACCGCGAAGGTCTCAGGTGCGCGCTAATATGAGAGGAGTTTGGGTGGGAAGAGAGATGAGGACGATTGAGAGGCTTTCAACAATGATCTAGACTGATAAGGAAAATAGATCGAGAGGGTACAGTAACATGGACGATTCTCAATTTCTTGATTGAGGCATATAATGCCTTTCTGACTAAGCAGTTTTTGTGTGAGGAGACATTATAATTTACGAGTAATCAATGGTCAGGAAAGCCTTCCAAGGCTGGGAGCGATAAGTTTGGTTGGCGATCTGCAAAATGCGCGATGGGCCCGTTTCTTCACCATAATAAAGTTATTGGAACATAGCCGTCCACTAACAGGCACAACATAGCCGATTCCTAGTCGTTATATGTGATGATTTACGTGTTTCAAATTTTTGTAAATACAACACGGGACTCAAAAGAATAAAATACGTGTCTTCTCGGCATCTGTGTTCATCCAAATAAGGCATCGAGGGCATCTCCCGCGCACGTGACCGGCACCCCAGAGTGGGTGAAAAAATCGAGACAATCCAAGACCTTTGAGTTCTTTGGAGCCACCAGAAACGCTAAAAACACCATGAGATCGTTAACAGAAGAAGAAACCAAGGTCGTTTTCGAGAAGTTGGCCAACTACATGGGTAGAAATATTTCGTTCTTGATCGATAACCCCACAAACCCTCACGTCTTCAGACTACAAAAAGACAGAGTCTACTATGTCTCAGAACATATCGCCAAATTCGCCGTCTGTGTTTCCAGAGATCGCTTGATGGCTTTGGGCACGTGTTTTGGAAAGTTCACGAAAACGGGCAAGTTCCGGTTGCATATCACTGCGTTGCCCTACTTGGCCCAATACGCCAAGTATAAGGTGTGGATTAAGCAAAACGGAGAAATGCCTTACTTATACGGAAACCACGTGTTGAAGGCCCATGTGGGCAGAATCGCCGAGGACATTCCTGAGCACGCTGGAGTCATCATTTACTCGATGCATGACGTGCCTCTTGGTTTCGGAGTCTCGGCCAAGTCCACAGCAGAAACAAAAAACATGCAGCCAACTGCTATCGTGGCCTTCAGACAAGGTGATATCGGAGAGTACTTGAGAGAGGAAGACACTTTGTTTACATAGGAACAGAGCTAGTAAGCTTTCCGACTGTCGATACATGTGTCCCTCGATTATATATCTACATCTGCTCGGCCATTTTATCCTTTCTTCTTGTTAGTACAATCATTTTCTTAGCATAACATATAGTTTTATAATCATTAACCGTTTTTTGGTGGATCAATCGACACTTTGTTTGAACTTATTTCTTCTAATTCCTGATTTTGTGTGAACTTCATCACATGCATTGCTCTTGTTTCCTATATACATGGTCAAAACGTCAAGCTATTGATCTTCAAGAATCTGCCGGGGTTTCCGGAGGACGCAAAAAATGTCGACTGCAAAATTTTCTCAAACTGAGAGTCACGGTCCTCACATCTCACATATTCGCCCACATTTATGGTCTTCCCAGGCACGGCGGCGCTTTCCTCGAGACTCTTGTACAGCTCTTTGGTAGGGTACTCTCTGATCTGAAGCACGCCTGCTCTGTCCAAAAACGACAACATTTCTCTGGCCTGAGGTTTGCTGAGGTTCTCCAAACTGAATGCCTTCACTCCGCCGTTCTTTGTCATTTGCTCTGCGAACTCCAAATTGCATTGGTGTGGCTCATCATATGGGTTTGGCTCCTGTAAACCCAACCCAACACGCAAAGTCTTGCATTCTCCTGAATCTTTGCTTTCCGAAAGTAAGAGCCCACCTTTGCTGAACGAAAGCTGGCCACTGATTATCTGAGAGACAAAAGCGCCAAATTCGAGCTCTTCAAGCTTGATAGGCCGCATATCGGTATGAAAATACTCAGTGTGGGGCTTACGGATCAAGGAGTTGAAGTTGTCGATTGAAAAAAGCACGGGGATCTGCTTCGCGTGTGCTTGCAACTGCTTCACGAAAAATTGGAATGCGTTGTTTGGGCCGAAAAAGCCAAACTCGTGATTGAGTGCAACATAGTCGAAAAGCGTATGCGTGCCTTTCTTTAACTGGTGCTTCTCTTTCTTGGTAACGAAAGAGACGTCTTCGGTTAAGACCATCTTCTTGAACACAGCCTCGTTGGCCGCACGGACTTTCTTGATCCATCTCTTTGTGAACATAGGCTGATGGAATTTGTTCAACGTAGGATTGAAAATGTAGTCACTGGACCCGTCGATGATTTTCTCGGCAAAGTCCACGTGCAATACCACAACCTCTGTTTTGTATTTTGAAAGCGCAAGTGCCTGAGCTTGTGAAAGCAACACGGACTTTCCGCTGCCTTTCTCGCCCGTAAGACAAATTCTGTTTTGGGATGACTCGCCAGTCAATTTCTCCACGAAGTCTGCATATATGCGAGTGGTGTTTTCTGTCACCATCGACACGGGATTTGTAAAGAGTTCATGGCTTTGGTTTTTCTTGAAAGATCCAAGCTCACGAAGTGCCTTCTCCGTCTGTGTGTTGTAAGTTACGACATTAGAGTCTATGTTGTCCAAGTTCTCAGCGTCCAACTCGGCCAAGTTGAAGTGAGCCAAGTCGTTCGCAAGCTTCTCGTACTTTAGCAGTCT
>JAJLZY010000288.1:0-15211 GCA_030564885.1 Metschnikowia kofuensis (nom. inval.)
CATTGCCTGAAAGCAAGACACATGATGAAACAGCCTTACTAAATGAGAAGATAGCATTCGAAACGAAAATAGTTGCAAACCCTTTTCAATGCGCCCTCGTTTGCGAAAAAAGGGTGCAGATCTAGGGAGCCGGCGTCGGCGGCTAGAAGCGGCTGATGATGGTATGATTTGCTCATGAGGAGCATTACGAGATCAGTTGTCGAAATATTCGGCGGCCCTCCTACCACAACTAACAAAACCAAGGCTTTCACCCTTGTAGCAGTCTACTTCATTTGCATCTGAGGTTTTATCAATACCATGGACGTAATTGCATTCGAACTTTGCCATAAACGCGGGATCTGGACCATACGGCGGAAGTGGAATGGCCTCCTTCAGCCGCTTACTCGCATTAACCGCGGTTTGCCGCTCTTCAAGAGTCAACACCACGGGCCCCTTCTTGTGTAAAGTGAATCCGTTTGAATGAACACCCCCAAAGAGCTCTATTCCCAATTGACGGGCCTGAAGCATGGTGCAGACGTGTTCTATCATCGGTAAGTAAAGTTCAAGGAGGATTACTGAAAAGAGAAGCAAAGAACATTTGAATAAAACGTGAATCATTGGGGCAAGTTTGAGGAACAACGAGAGATTTTCATCACTCTGAGCCATAAAGCCTGTGTCTGACTCTATGAAACAGCATACCGTGATGGGCAAAGTCGAAGCTGGGCCGTCGACCCAAACCTTCTCCAGTTCTATTTGGTCCCTCCTACATGTCTTGGGCTATATTTTGGAGGTCGGAGTAGCAAGGCTCCGAATTTGAAAGTGAATAACAAGGTAGATTCGAGCATCTGGGCCGGAGTCCGCTCGCTACATTCTGGGTGTGTGCAGAAAAAGGCACATGGTGCGAAATCGCAAGTGGCTGGTGCTGGTCACGTGACTCTGGTCACCGTCCAAAAAGAACACCAAATCGAAGGCTGGGAATCTAATCGATCATTTGTTTGAAAATTAAATTTCAGTGTGTCTTCCAACACATCTCCTTCTATTTGTGGAATTTCAAGCTCTAGATTGACTCTGGATAGATGAAGATGCTAGGACGCGCGTAGTTCAGGACAAACGAAGAAAAAAGCATGTGATTTTGGCAAAAGCGACGGTGGAGAATTATAGATTCGCAACAGATCTTTGATTTGGACACAACATCAATGCCTGCCATCTACATGATCGAGTGGCTGTAACCAAGTTGTTTTATTTTAGAAATTTACAATGGATTAGCTCTCATATTCGTAACAAATCTATAACAGCCACGGCATCCTCTAGCAAACCCCAGTGGGTGGATTCAGAATGGTGGAACCCATTGTTTCGCAGACGGCCCATACGAGTTTACAGCTTTCTGTTAATGTTTTGTGATCTACGAGCTCGATTCAGAGCTGAAGTCTCAGCTGCAATGCCCTCAATTGTTAAGCATCTCAAAACTCAAATAAAGTCGGCCCAAATCAGGGCACTCCGTATTACTATCCAAGTGAATCATTAGGCAAACTATGAAATTTTTCATGACAAATCTTGGCCGGAACGCGTCTATTCAGAAACTGTGGCCTCAAAGTGTGATCAAATCAACATATAGAGAGCCCGGCTGTCCGAGAGCTTTGATCTGAGGATTTTTTATGTTATTTTATAGCCATACGTCTCACACCATCTTAACCAAGCAGTTTAAATCAATCACTTTTTTACAAAAGAGCCAAGTAAAGAATCTCAGTCGAAAATCGGCTCTTTCTACTCCCAAAACTAAATGATCAAGGATGTCTCGAATTTTATCAGCAAACGTGGAAACTGAAACCAATTACATGTTGGTGAAGCAATGAACTCTTGTTCGCACATGGGAATCTGTTTCATCCGGAGAATTATACTTGGGATCTGAGCTTCTTTTTGCCAGTTTTTGACCAAAGAGCATGAATGCAGAAATATCGCGTAAATCTTCACTTCTCGTTGATTTACGATTAAACAGATAGGAGCGAATCAAAAAGAATTTCATTTTTACGAATGAAAGCAGGAGGAAAAAGTTCTAAAAGCTTGAGAGCCTTCCATTCCCGAATTATGAGAGCCAAAACTAATCTGCAATATGACGATGCAAATCTCAAGACCATTTCGAAACCCAAGCTTGGAGCTATTGCAGATATTTTCGAAATCAGATACAAGCTCCAAAAAGCCAATCAAGTACTTCGTCACCTGATTGGGCCCTTTCTTTGGGACTCTTTTTTCTCGGGTCTTAGACGAGGTCTCGTATGTCGAATTAAGGACTTCTAAGGACTCAGAGACAATTTGAGAGGTTTCAACAAGAAATAATTCCACAATTTGGAGTAGGACACCATAAAAGAATGAACTTGGAATGAACACTCCTCTGAAAGGAAATGTCCCTGCATGTGGAAAAATGATATACAAAGTTTAGAATGACTTCGATGCGTTGATTCTGGAGAGGAAACAGAAAGTTCTCGCGCAAATCAATTTAATCAAATCTGTGAGAAAGTTCTGAAAGGGCTGTTCTGCCATGAGTTTACGACTCAGAACTAGATTGTGCCATTGTGGTTTGTACGGCATGGATTTTGTCCCGCCCTTCAAAGCAATCTCCGAACTGATTTTTTGGAGATGCATTTTTGAACTTACATAAGTTAATCTGTAATCTCAATGTTTCGTGTTCCAACGCTTCCAACTTTCAGATTTTTTACGGGTAAGTCGAAGTGAGCTTCTAACCTTGCTAATATTGAACTTTTATCCTCGTCGGGCGAAAGCTCAGTTGTCTGATGTATCGCAATGACATTGGATGAACAAAAGGGCAGCCTTCTGCATGGTTTTCGAAGGCAAAGAATCTCAATACATAGCTCAACAATCAGCGGAACAAGTTTAGTGCAGACTGTCGCGCACGGACCTCTAGACGGAATGAATGGCGGAATATCACTCACTGCGGCTGAAGACGGGAATCGTTTTTACAATACAGAAGTAGATGACCCCAGAGAGCCCAGCCTAGCTGCAAGTAGTTAAATCTTTTTCGCATTGATTGAATATAATCTCAGCTAATTGCCCTGATCTTGGACTTTTCAACTGTACCCTATATCAACAACAATATCAAGACAACGTACTTATATCTCAAAGAACTGTTTGGAAATTTGACCGATGATGTCTAGGGATTCAAGTAAGGAGTCCAGACAACAGACGTTCAGTCTCATTCAGTGAAAGATATGATGGATACATTCGTGGCTCGCTTGGCAGGATATATAAATGAAACAATTTCTGGTATTCTTGCATTTGGCATGCATAAGGCTGAACTTGAAGAGGATCTTTTTAAATAGATCGGGTTGCACGTTCTGTAGATATTGTTTGCCGGCGTAATATTACTAGACTTCTATACTATGCATTGTTGGACGCAAGCAGGATCATGAAAATGCATGATGACTTTAGCAGGGAGGGGAATTCCTAAACATTAGAGTCATTGGGCTCAACATTCGTGCGTTAGCCCTAAGAAATCCTTTCTGATCCCTTGATATTCATATTAAAGATTAATTGAACAAGCTGGTGAGGTTCTATCTCATCTTGAATGCGTGGGTGGGTAGATTAAGAACGCTTCAGCACGTTGCTTGAGGAACACGAGATTTGTTTAAGCTACGCGTGAAGCAAGCTGAGCAAGCCCTTAAGAATTTACGCTCGTGGGTGCTTGTAAGAGCTGAAAAAAGGGGACTGATTTTTTTCGATTATTAAAGAGCAGAAAAGATGACTGGGTACTTGCATCTCAGTTTCTTAGTGTGTGATTATCTTTCGATACGGTCTTTGAGCCAGGTTTTCTGTTTAATACAATATTATAGTTATATCAACATGATCAGCGACTTCCGAAAAATGGATCAAGAAGAAAAGCATTTCCTGTCCAAGCTTCAAATTCTGACTAATCAGGGATTGCGTGTCTTTTCACAAACAAAGAGAGCGCAAAATGCCGTAAAAGAGTTCAAGAGTAATGATGTAGTTAGAAAATAACCATTTTTGGCGTCGAGGCTCAGTTTTTTCAAGTCTCTCAAGTTACTCTAGAACCTGGTCTCTGTAAGCCTCCACACTTCAAATCAAACTTTCCCTGTTGTACCTCTGTACTAACGAATACATCTCTAGGTCAGTCTCTCTCGAGCACAAACCTATCATTTGGATGGGCTTTATGTGATCCCAAGTTTGGTAGCAATTTAGAGCTTCTGGGACGTTCCCTACCCAAAGTTTTCACAGATCAGATCACTCGCAATGCTTACCGCCAAGTCCATGGCTTGTATTGCATGTGATTGGTTGGCGGATTGTGATCTTGATCATGTGTCTCAACCTGGATTCTCTCCATTCAGGTATGATGCGTACTAGTTTTGATCAGTGGAAAAGAAAACTGGCAGCAGGCTCACCTCATATAATTCAAGCGAGAGTTTATCGCATTTTCGGTACTTTACGTTTGCTAAAAACACTATGCAATTGCAGCCAGCTGAAAGTGACAGAATGAGAACAGAAAGAAAAGTACAGCGAATCACATATCTAGAATGGTATATTTATTGAGTTTAAGCAAATGCACGGAGCATTGAATACATCTGATCATAAGCAGTAGTTGATTTTCCAAGCATACCTGAGAAATGCACTCAGGAAACGTAAAGCAAATCAAGTTCAAGAGATGTTTATTAAACGAGAGCGAGAACAGGGATCAAGATCAAGGCCAGAAGCGTCTTCTTGTATGCTCCTGCCTCGTACGTTGAGATAGATTGAGATGGTCTTGCCAGGCTGCTGTGTTCTGCTTGTGACTCCGCTGGGTGTCTGGTGACACTGGAAGTGACAGTAGTAGTGACCAGATTTTCGGTATACGTTGACGCCTCTTTGGTAGTATCAGGCACGCTTGTCTCATGATGCCCGCCCGTAGCAGAAGAAGTCAGGATTCTCGTTTCAGTCGCGGTAGTTTGCTCGATAGGAGCTGGGCTTGGTGGGTGTGGGGAGAAGATCGAAGCCGAAGGGCGCGTGCTGTTACTGCCCCCAGATGGAACGGACGTCAACAGAGAGCTGGTTGTCGTTGACGGAATATTTAAAATGACCGTTGGACAAGCATCAGAGCCGATGACAGTGGTAGCAGAAGTGTACGTGCCAGTCCAGGTGAAAGTGTAAGTTGGAGTCTCGGTCGGGACGATGGTGACGGTGGAAGTGCCAGCGGGAGGGCCAGTCAAGGTTTCCAAGGTGGTGTGAGTACCAGTGTGAATAGATGTCGACTTGGCAAAATTCGAATCATTCTCGGGCGTTTTTTGAAGAGTGGCGTCCTCAGATGTGCCACTGGCGTTGGACTCTGCACTTTGAGAGAGAGCAGGAGAAGCCAAGAGAGCAAGTACTAAAGAGGTGTAGAGCATTGTAAATTGTTTTGACATTGAGTTAAGAGTGCAGTTTAAGAAGACAGAGAGCAAGATAGAAGCGGCGATAGGCCTCCTTTTATATGAAGCGAAGCGACTCTTTGCTGCCAATTCAAAGAGCTTTTACAAAGTAAACAGTCAAATAAAAATATTCGACCTGCACAGAACTGGTGCAACGGTTCGGCTCTTCTGCATTTCGCAAGCAAGCCACGCAAAAGAATATATCCTGCATGTGTCATGCAGGTTTAGGTTGACTCCACAGGCAAGACTCCAAGAAAAATAAAAGAACAAGAAAATCAATGTGTTGTGCGCACACTTTGCACGTTCTGCTTGCTTGAAAAAGTGAGCAGGGTTAAACATAGCTACCGAAAACGGTCGTCGTGGCGATTTAAGTGCATTTGCACATGGGATGCTTGAGAAGGACAGCCCAGTTGGGTGCACGGCAGCTACAAGCGAATAACTAGTCTATGACTTATCTCCGAAACATTATAGCACGTTTTTCCGTCCAGACAACTTTAATCAAGGACACCACGAAAGACTTTCTAGCATTAGTTCAGATAATCTTTCGCAACCTGAGACGTAACAGATCAACCAACACTTCCTATAGAGCTCACAAGCATCAGAAGTTTCTTCATCGATAAAACCAGCTCTTTTTTTGAAAAAGAGTGCAGGTTTTGCCGAATTCCCAACAAACGCGCCTATATTTTCAAGCGTTTTCATACAGGTTAAGTTTCGAAAATCTTGGCATTGACGCGATTTTCAGCCCAAAACACGAGGTTCGAAGTTTTAGGAAGTACGCTTGCTTCTGGTACCCCAAATATGAAATGTTTTGAACGCGTGTGATAAGTTCGAAGGCACCCTTTCCGTACGTATTGGGCGGCGCCTTACTTCATCTGCTCACCCGGTTTCAAGAAACGCGTTAATATTCTGGGCCAAAGGAGTCACCGAGCATCTGCGAGACAAAAACACGTGAAAATTCTAGTGCCAGAAGTTATTTGCTCAAAGAATTTCTCGTGCTAGAGTTTGCTTGCTCTAACACTCCAGCAAGTCAGCAAACCAGCATGGATATCCATAACTTCTGTTCCCATCCTGTTCCCGCTTTGTTATTTTCACCGAAGATCCTAAAATCATTCAGCCAATTTAACTTGGCTTGTTGCTTCCGGATTTCGAAATGAGCTCTGGGTGCACGTTTAGTTGTTTCTGACTGCTTTTTGGCTGCTATGAGGACTTGAATTTGTGGGGTTATTTCTGCGGCCTGCACTGATTCAACTTAGCCCTGTATATGTAAATGTGCAAGAGCTATTTCAGACGGTTGGAACGCCATGTAAACAAATAAGCTCTGAAAACAAAATTCCCAAATCAAAGCATTCAAGTCCAAATTATATGACAAAACTTAGCAATTGAGAGACCCAAAACCTCTTGAATATAAATAAAGATAATCAGTGCGTTCATTTGAGTAGGGCTTCTTCTTTTTTCTGGAGATTCATCGTATTATGGGGCGTTAATTCGGGGGTTTGTCACTGGGCCCTTTCATAACAAAAACTTAATATATAGAAAAGCCTATGATAGGTCGCTGATTCAAACCAGGTGCCATTGACTGACTTGATTGCTTAAGAATGAAGCACGCTCTTTCCTGTCAGGTGCGACCCTGCTTTGGAAGTGCTACCCAGGAGTGGACTCAGCCCACTTAACAGTACTTATGCATGATATCGTCCGGGAAGAACTGTCTGACCAAATTCCCTGATTAGTTCGCTTAAAAGAGGGAGGTAACAGCGACGCTTTGACATACTTCCCTGAGTCTTTTCAAGTAGATCCTATAGACAACTTTTACAAATTTGTTGATCTTCGTAAGATTAGATGAGGATGTATCAGGAAACGCAAGCAATTCACTGATGTTCAAAGTTGACTGGAGGCCAAAATTTAGCCACAAGAACTGAGAGCTCTCACAGAAATTATATAGGTGATTTATGATCGCGTTGGAGTTTTACGAGGGCTGCAAAGAAAATATTGTATCTATTGTTTGTCCTTGCTACAATGAATTGACACATAAAACCAAGATTGAGATAATGAGCAGTCGTGGAATTCTTTCGAAACACCCATCTTTACTAATACATCTGTTTCCAAAAGCCTTGCCATCGCTTCTCTTTCATAACTTCCGGGCAGATCTCCAGAAATTCACCTGGCCAAATGACTGAAAAGAATTCCAGCGTATACTTGCTCAATAAGCGAAACAGGATGTTTTTCCGTGATCTTTTCTCGATGGCTGACATGGTGAAGGTGTCTGCAAAGAAACCTTGAAGTACCGGAGTTGAAACATAAGATATAATCTAACCGATCATGATCGTCAGTAATCGTGGAGGCACGCAAAACTAAGCTCTCTTTTCCCTGTGTTTCCAAGCTGTGATTAATAAGTGTTCACTAGCAGTGAAGGTCCATTGAATGTTGATGTGAAATTTTACGGAGCCGCCGAGAAGAAAATCGATCTAGCACATTTGTCCGATGGCAGTGACCTAAGTTCATTTTCTCATGCCTTGAATTAATCGAGCCATGTAGTGGAGCAGTTTTATTTGCCACAAATTATTGTACCAATCAGTGAGATTGGACAACGTATGGAGAGCAGTACCTGCCTCATCTTGTAATTGAGTGGGTACAAAGTCTCGAGCGTTCGTGAGGGCATCCTAAGCACCAGATCCTTGTACACAACATGGGAGGCGACAAAGTTATTGGTAGCCATTGCTTTCGAAATGAAATCGAGGCGACTGAAACTTTGTTTAAAAGTGAAGAATGGCAACCCCGACTCGAAAAATTTCCATTCAACTCCCTGTAGGAAAAACTCAAAAAATTTCAATCCTTTTCTTCGAAGAAAAACTGTGTGAAGAGAAGGTTATCTTGGTGGCGCCCTTCGTATTTAAAGTCGATACCCAAGAATTGAGACTTTTTGGGACTAATTCTACTGTTGCTTTATCTGTCCTAGTACCTGCTCATTCTCGCCGTGACAAGATAGTCGTCAATATTGTTGAGGTAGATATTCATACCTTCCGCAAAAGCGTGATATTTCATGACGTCTGAGGTGATATTCTCGTATATAATCGGTATGCCTCGGATTCCACGCAGTTGGCAGAGAAAGGGCTCCAAGGCAAGGTTGCGAATCAGTGAAGAAAGTGGATTTCCTTGTCGCGTGCCACATTCCATTGGGAGCGCCACTCCTGGACAATTGTTGATAATAATTTGAGCTTCTTGATAGGCCATGATCAGCATCATTAGACGTCTCATTCGCTGCCCGAAACCTACTTTTTCCAAAACTGCTCTCATATAATTGAGATGTTCGATCAAAAGCTTTTGTAAAATCTGCCATCAAGATTGCTTGAGATTGAGACAAAAATTAATCATGCCTATGCTGTTTGATAAATTGTATCATCGTGAAAACTTCCATGGTGTTCTGATCAATGCGGTGATCTCGCATAAAGCTTCATTAGTGGGGCCCTATAAGTGAGTCTGCTACTTGTTGAAGACGTGAGGCCGCTGCTGATGAGATTAACTTCAGAGCCGTTTTTGATAACAGAATTCGCCGTCACTCTTTCATATCCAAATATCCCTCTTGCCCCAGTTTAGGAATGAGAGTGATATAGACTTTTTCGAACACGTTGGGAGTTCGCCAGTTTCCATGATCTTGTTAGCGGTCTTTGTGAGACAGAACTGATGAAGGACTGGGTGTTAAATCCCACCTGGGCCAGTTGCGGTTGATTTATCAGCTGTTTGCAAAGCTAGCAAAAGTTTCTTTTCGGAAAAAGAATGGTTCAGCGTAAGTCTTTGGTCTTCCGAGAAGCAGCCCGTCATAGGTCTTAGAAATTCCTAAAGTTCAGAATCTCTTGGGTCTTCTGCACATTGATAAAGTCCTTTGTAATAATTACATGCTATAGTGAACAAAGTTGACATTTCCGTAGCTTGAGTTCGCTTGTCGCCACTTACTAGGACCGTGAAAACCTTCTTGTCTCTTCGTTTCGTTTGAAAGAATATCTTTGTGGCCAGAATTCGGTAATGTTTTCTGAGTCTGTTATGCTGTCAATGACTAGTTGTCTTGCGACCTCTGGGCAAATTTTTTGACTTTCCCATCGAGCAAATATACTCTTGACCATCGTACTGTGTCGAGAAAATGGAGTCTTCAAGCGACATATCTCGATCAATCTGTCTCGTTTTTGCTTCAGAGAATAGTGGTAGAAGACGTCTCAGAGGAAATTCAAAACTGGCTTGTCTTCTTTGAACCTCGGCTTGTTGTTTTAACTTGTAAAGTATGGAGATCGGGTGATGGCTTGACACTAACACGAGAGGTTTCTTTACTTCGTCAGAGATATCTCACTCTCCACCTCATTGGAGCGTAAAGACGATCAATTCTGCGACAAGTTTGTGCTTTGTTCGTTGGGAACTGAGATATCAGCGGGTCATATTTACAGACATTTCCTTTTTTTGAATTACTTTTTCTTTGCTTCTTTTGTGTGTAGAAAGGAGCAATTAGCAGAATCTAACATCTTCCCTTTTAGTGCATTGAAATTTTACAAACACTCTCGCGAAAGCTTCCGAAATTGATTTTCTAAAATGTCCACAAAAAATCGACGGATTCAGTTCATTATATGAGAGTACGCCACAATATCAAACAGCTCTTCAAAATTAAGGAAATAGTCTTTGAAACGAAAACTAATGGCTTGTGTGTAAAAGAATCCAATTACTGAAATTCTCGTGAGAGCAGATCGACTGTGAGGGTTGGAAGCTGGGCCTATCTTGGTGACGCGAGCGGCGAGGCACCCAGCTTTAAATTAGCCAAAGCCTTACAAGCTACAGCATCGGTAGAGAAAAAAGAATAAGAAAGAAAAAAGAATAAGAAAGAAAAAAGAATAAGAAAGAAGAAAGAATAAGAAAGAAAAAATAAATAAATAAATAAATAAATAAATAAATAGATCAATAAATCTTTACTCAACTTTAGCCTGGCTTCCTTTTCTTGTTAATGAGTGAACTCAGCTATCGGCAAAAGCCGGACACAACTCAAAACAGTTAGGAATTAGTCAAGTGGTGTGACAAACCTCTGTTCCATCTTTAACTCAGGAAGCCTTGCCAGCAGATATGGGACGCGTGGGGCGAGCTCACGTGAGCGAGACCAGTGCCCCATGGGCCCCGATAAGCTACTAAAAGGGCAACAAAAAACAATACGAAAGGTTATGAAAAACACAAGTTTTCTTTAGAAATTATAGCCTAGTAGGAAAAAAACCGGTTTATCGTCTTCTCAACTAAAATTCACCCAAAAGCAGCGTGGTTATTAGACCCCTTCTTATCCTTGTGCATTAAATGTGCTGGGCCCGCACCCACTCTAGAGTTCAGAGGTCTAGGGCGGGGCCACGCGAGCCAGCAAATTGCGAGCTTTGGCCCAGCACTTCGTACCCACTTCGTGCCCACTTCGTGTTCTCTTGTCTTCAGAATCACATCTCGACGGAAAAACATGACCGGTTCGTCTTCACAGTATGTATAAGCAAGAGGAGAGAAATGAAACAGTTGAAAAGACAGGGATATTAGGAACTGGAACTCGTGGAACGAGAGAGTAAAGACAGAGATTAGGGAGAATCACGAAGACTGAGACGACCGAGTGGTTCAGTGAGAAAAGAGCTAAGTCAGCACTAATAATGGACTACTCGAGAGACGACTTTAGAGAACTATGGCTTATAAAGCATTGCCATGAGTTGAAACTCTCGATGGACTAGGCCTTTTTAATCCCGTGGTCTTTTCTGACTTCACTAATACTTGTCAGCTTCGCAGTCGACTTTCCCTCGACCCCATATTAGCCCTTGTTCTGACAGTATTCAACCCACTTTCCCGCTCATTTCACCCCCTTTCCCGCTCAATTCACCCCATTTCCCCATTTTCACTCTCTTTCCCCCTATTTTCACCCAACTCCAGCACTAACACACCAGATTCCAGCAGCTCGAAAAACTCGGCGAAGGCACCTACGCGACGGTGTACAAAGGCCGCAACCGGGCCACCGGAGCGCTCGTGGCGTTGAAAGAAATCAGCTTGGACCTGGAGGAAGGCACGCCGTCGACGGCGATCCGCGAGATCTCGCTCATGAAGGAGCTCAACCACGAAAACATCGTCACGCTCTACGACGTGATCCACACCGAAAACAAGCTCACGTTGGTGTTTGAGTACATGGACAAGGACTTGAAGAAGTACATGGAGACCCACGGCAACAACGGCGCGCTCGACTTGAAGATCGTCAAGCTGTTCATGTTCCAGTTGCTCAAGGGGATCATGTTCTGCCACGACAACTTCGTGCTCCACCGGGACCTCAAGCCACAGAACCTCTTGATCAACATGAAGGGCGAGTTGAAAATCGGCGATTTCGGCTTGGCCCGTGCGTTCGGGATCCCGTTCAACACGTTTTCCAACGAGGTCGTCACGCTCTGGTACAGGGCCCCGGACGTGCTCTTGGGCTCTCGTGCATACACCACGTCGATCGACATCTGGTCCGCAGGCTGCATATTTGCCGAGATGTGCACCGGCAGACCGCTTTTCCCCGGCACAGCGGCCGACGACCAGTTGAACAAGACGTTTCGCTTGATGGGCACGCCACACGAGAAGACGTGGCCGGGGATCGAGAAGTTCGCCAACTACTCGAAAAACTGGCAGATCTACGTGCCCCAGGACTTGCGCCTGATTGTGCCGGGGCTCGACGCCATGGGCTTGAATCTCTTGGCCAATCTTTTGCAAATGAGGCCGGAGGACCGGATCACGGCTCGCCAGGCGTTGCAGCATCCGTGGTTCCATGAGATCGTGAACCCCAACCCGATGGGCCAACCTTTGGGCGATCCCTATTTACACCAACAGAGTCACCTACAGGGGCAGCACCCGCAGGGGCAGCACCCACACCATCCCAATTGAGGCGGTGGGGCTTTGAGGCGGTGGGGCTTTGAGGCGGTGGAGAGAGCCTGCAAGGAAGGGACTGGGGGATCTGAATTCTGCTCCATGTGACAGGTTTTTAGAAGGTTCTCGAGTTGTTTTCGGATCTATATCGGGCTAGCTCTTCGTCAAAATGTTGTCACTTTCTGGTCAATGATGGGCCGATATCGAATGCTGCGTGTAGCAGACGAAAGCCCCCAATATTTAGTTTCAATTCTAGAGCTCTGATTTTCCGAGTCAGAGCGGTCAAAGAGATCTCAGAGCTCACAAATACCATCCAAAGACTGCAGTCCTACCGGTCACTGGAATCAAGCCATGAAAGATTCTGGTTTTGTCGCCTCTCGAAAGAAGATACATAAGACTGGAATGGCTTTAAAGTCGCTTCTCATATTTAGCTTGCCAATTTCTGCAGCCGAATCCGTGAAAGGAGCTTTTTCGTTGGTATGCACATAGCTCGGTGAATTTGACGTTTTTCTATGTACTTCAATTGAATCACTCACGAGTACTGTTTTTAGTTGTTGAATCGATCAGCTTTTACTGTAATGCTCCACTTAACCTCCAAGTTAAACCGCTTTATTTGAGCCTTAGAAGAAAGAGTCGGTCATTCTCAATGCCGTTGGGTTGTTTTCACAACTGATTGTTACAATCAGAGCCTGCTTTATCAAATGTTGCGCATTATGAATTCCATGGATTTAATCTCAAGGGAGGCTCTCAGCCGTTCTCTCCACCTTGAGAAGACCAGCGAGAAAGGTCCCCTTTGAAAACTTACCGAGCCCTGCTAGTAAGCAAAACAATTATCTACCCTGCATTGTCGAAGGGTCTGAATTTAATCACAAAAGGTAGACTTTGCGTTCTCTAGGGGGATCGAAAATCCATTTATTTTCGGTAGGTTCGAGAGGGACGTGATGAATGAAATAAAGTGGATATAGGTTCAGCCTTTGACGGCCTCTTTGTCTCTATTAAAGCCGCAAGAATATGAGCCAGGGAGTGAATTGATTGCTCGTGTTGGTCTACAAAAATCTAAAACTAGCCGTTTATGCTAAGATTCGACGAGTCTTTTTTCAAAAACTTCAACATCACACATATTCCATTAATCCAATTACAAATCATGCTATAGTAGATATAGAGGGACAGTCACGCCTAGTCCCAAAATATGATTGAGAAGACCCGGGCTCTTCGTGAAACTGAGAGAATCCCACACCTCATTGCTGATTTCTTCGGAATGGGCGGTGAAGTAGTATGAGAGTAATTCAGTGACGAAGTCGTGATATCGGTCAAACGCATACGAGAAGAAGTTCTCCTCTCCAAATTCACCTTCAAGTTCCTTTCCAGACCCCGCCTCGAAGAGTTCGCTCAGAGTCTTCAAATCTCTGTACACTTTTAGCGCATCGACGACCTCCAGATCAGAAGCTGTTACTTTCATGTTCAACAGAAATAAGACAACAACATCCTCTTGGGTGAATGACGAGCGATTTCTAAAGAAAGCCGTCACGAGAAGCGCGGGCAGCGAAACAGTCATGTCATACAAGATGCTGAGTCGTTGAATGACTGCGAGCTTTTGGGGTGTCACGTCTTTATATAGTGAGACTGGAACATCTCCGCTTTCTGTGATTGGCTCGTATCCCTCTAAGGAATGCTTCTTTTTGAAATTGGCGCATTGCTCCAGCATCTCTGCCTGTTCCAACATGTACTTCACGCAAACATCTATACTCTGAGTCGCTAGAGCGACAAATTTCTTGAACACCATGTACTTCCATTCCAAAAACCTGCGTATGTACTTCCGCTGGCGATCTGCCGATATGCGGTCAAGTGAGATACACCCCGATATATTTTTGATAAGATCAACGTGTCTTGACTCAAGGCCAGGGTAAGAAAAGATACTAGAATCAATGGCTCGTGTAATAGCAGCAGCATTTACCGGGTCGTGGAACGCTGTTCTCATCTCTGGCGAGCATTTGATGTCTCCAGGAAGCGAGTCGTATTTATTGTTGAGTTTCAGCACCCAACCCCGGCTTTTCGTGCCCTTAATAAGATCGAAAATGAGGTTGGATCGAACAAGCATCCCAAGGTAGTGGTCATTCCGAGATATGTCACAAAGCAGGTGCAAATACGAGCATGTGTGTGGGAGCTGGTTAGACTTCCCAATTCCCGCAAAGCACGAAATCTGGAGAAGTATTTCTGCCGGCAAATCGAGAAGCTCAAGTGGCTTTTCAGGTTCATGGAGTATGGTAGATGTTGATCCCTGAGGCACTAATGCTATTGTCTTTGAAGTATAAGACTCTCTTATCAGGGAACTCACTGGCGTGTGTTTTCGGCAAGGCACATTGTGCTTAGTGGAATTACTCGCCACATTGTTCTGCAGATATTTTCCTCTCTTTTTTGGATGTTCTGGGATTAATGAGTCAAATGAGGCCGGCCTCTTTTGAGCTGATGCGACCGGCTGCGCAATATGAGAAGAAGTGGCCGAGGAAGTGGCCGAGGAATGGTCCGGGAGTATTGCTGATTTTCTATGGGCCTTTTTTCTGAGATCACTTTCTATCGGAGCATAAGAGCGCCTGTTGAACCCACTGCCGCTGAAAACAAACCCCATGGCCTCATCAGGTCGGTATGAGGGTGTCGATTAATTATGAACAGAGATTGGAGTTATGTCGTTTTGCGATGGATCATGGACTTGGGCTGCGCGCGCAGAGCATCACGTGCCGCACTAGATAAGCAGAGATGGGATGGGCAAAATCTTTAAACAGGTCAGTGAAATGTTAGCTTACGATGAAATGAAGATAAAAATAGTTTGATTCGAATTCGAACATCGAGAGAGTGGCTCCGATGTTGGTCCTCTTGCATTTATCCCGTGGCAACGTGGCCATTTAATGTCTTGAACCAGAGTCACGTGACCCCACTCT
>JAJLZY010000289.1:0-15170 GCA_030564885.1 Metschnikowia kofuensis (nom. inval.)
ACTGTGTTCAAGGGGACACTTTATGAGCTCACAGCTAAGGCGTTACTCGAACAGTCGCTCGGTTTTTTTGGCCTTGTTCGTTCAGGCGGAGCAAACGATAATGGGCTAGACCTCTATGGCCGATGGGACCTATCTCAATTCAAAGATCGGAAATCAGAGCCACCGAAAAAAGTCTCGTCTACTTCCCTTCTCCTGCTTTGCAAGCCTTTTTCCACACGCAAAAGTGCACTTGACCTTCTGCAAGATATCGTTGTTTTGGTGCAGTGCAAAAACCACCGGTCAAAAATTAAGGCCGCCACAGTCCGAGAATTAGCAGGGATCCGCGAGTTCCACATCAACATGTCGTCGAAAACCGATCGTCGAAGGACGTTTATGGTGCTTGTATCTCCCCTCCCCATGACTAAACAGGCCCAAATACAAATGGATACAAGTGACGTGCCCATGCTACATGCCCAGGTCATGCCTCTTGAGCCTCCTGTGGATGTGGGGCCTGGAGACTACCGTTTAGAGACATGGGAGGGAGGTGTTTTAGGGCCCGTTTACTTGAATTTCACGGCTCGCACACTTCTCCTGGGCCTCACCGTGGAACGCAAACTCAGCGAAGTCGTCAGATGAAGGCTTTGAAAACGGGATGAAGTGTTTGAAGTGACGAGAAGGAGTGTTTGAAGTGATGAGAAAGGGTGTTTGAAGTGATGAGAAGAAGTGTTCGAAGTGACGAGAAGAAGTGTTTGAAGTGATGAGAAGAAGTGTTCGAAGTGATGAGAAGAAGTGCTTGAAGTGATGAGAAAAAGTGTTGAAAATACTGAGGTGAGTGAGACCCAGATCAAGAACTTAGTTTCCTCCTTCTTCGAGTAAGGATGCTTGATATTGGTCGAGACGTTCCCTTAGGAATGGATCGAGTAACTTGAGAAATCGGGCCTAAAATTTAGGCTAATGGCCATGTCGTTTACGGACGTGCCTAAAATCTTACAGGACCCGACCTACAACGTTACCCTTGGAATTGTCTACGTTAGTGCCACAATCCAGAAACACATTTTCTTTTTTTTTTTATCGCAGGCGATCCTTATCACTACGGTATTTGGTACTCTAAAAAAAGCCGCATTAAAGAAAACACTGTGCAAGGTGTGGTTTGGCATTTGAGCTGGCCACCCTCCCTGAGTTTGATGAGGAGGTGGACCAAAAGGAACATTCTCAGGGACAAAGAGACAATTTTCAATGCCATTTCAAATCAAGGCCTAGGACATTGCTTCCAGATATTCTCTACATCCACCAGTCTTCCACGTGCGAATCTCATACAAAGCAAAGCTGAGCGCAAACTTGGACAAAACAATCAAAAACATTCAAAAACAATCAAAAAACATTCAAAAAACATTCAAAAACTATCAGAAAACATCAAAAAAACAATCAAAAGGCAATCGCTCCATTCGAAGCAGACGCTCACATGGCTTCACCTACAAGACATACTTGGGCCCGTTCAACACAGCGGGTTGAGTGCCATTGTTGGTGGGCACCATGCCATTTGGTCCATCCACCTTAGGGCTCAGGGAAATGCCGCCCTGGTTCAAAAAGTTCTTGAGTTGTTGGTCGTAGGATACGCCCTGCGCGTCCTTATTGGCCTCCAGCGACGACGCGTCCCACAACATGAACCCTCCGAAGTTCTTATCTTCCAAGATGTCTTTTCCAACCGCGGCCTTCACCTGATCAATCGTCGCATACCCTGAACCGGCCGAGTTCTTGCTTCCAGGCAAGCCAATGTACAAAAGCACGTCTTTGTTGGGAGAGACCGTCTCGGCATAGTTCTTCCAGTCCGTCTCAAAGTTGAAGCTGCTGCCAGTGAGACTGCAGTAGTTGTTGTAGAACTGGATGTACGCGGCACTCATCTGGGCCTCTTTCAACACGTCGCCGACGGCCGCGTCTGGGTATGGGCACTGGGGTGCTGCCGTGAGGTAGTAGTTGTACGTCACCTTGGAGTGCAAGCGGTTCAACTCGTTGGCAAAGGCAACGTAGCCCGTGTGGCCCGTCTCGAAATCAAAGTCGTAGCCGTTGACAATGGCGTCGTCAAAGGGCCGCTCGGAAGCCTGGCCCGGGCCAAATGTGTCGTACACAACCTGCGCAAACTGCCTGGCCTCGTCGTCATCCTTGAAGCCATAAGTCCCTACACCGCCTCCCATGGAAAGAAGCACGGGCTTGCCTTTGCTCTGGCAGTACTTAATATCCTCGGCAATGTCCGAGCAATGGAGCAAGCCGCTGGGGAAAGTCTGCCAGCACATGTTGGAGAAGTTGAGTTCCATTTTGGGGAACCCGTTGAGGAACGCCAACACCACCGTGTCGACGGAGTCGCGGTCACAAGTATGTCTCAATCTCTGCTGGCCCCCGCCGGAGTTCTGGCCCCAGTAAACCGTGACTCCTTTTGGAGGCTGCGCAGCCATTGCTCCAGCGGCAAGGCACAGGAGTAGGGTGGTCAATGTTTGCAATAACATAGTGGAGAGGGTTGAATCGATGGTTTGAAGATACAGGAGCGTCGGGAAAATGCTATTTCAAGAGGTAAAATGAGATCTGTCGCTGCTGCTGAGGTGTATCGGAAAGCAAAACAAGAAGCCAATGCCAGACATACCGTGGCTTTATGTACTTTTCTGAATGCTAGCTTTGAGTGTTTGAAAGACTGGCTAACATGGAGAGGCCTAATGTTATCACACTGGGTGTTTCCCCGCTTTAACGGTCCGATTTGTCCTCATTTCATAGGGCATAAGAGTTGAGCAAAGCTTGGATGCAACATCATTGGAAATCCAGGGTTGCATTTCCAAAACGCTGGAGGGCAATGCCACCATAATATGACCTCGCCTCGGCCAATTTGAAAAAACCGCTTGATGTTGCTCGAAACGAACTCACCTAAAAAATTTCACTAATTACCTAGAGGTCTGCGCAGCCAATGCCTCGCTTATAGCTTGACGCGTCATCACAAGTGCATAAGCGTTCTGCGTCACATACGACAAAAGCAGGCATTTCGAGCCTGCGTCTGTGGGGAAGTCGCGGACAAGTCCGGGAGCAGCCGTTAGAAGTAACAGAAGAGATGCGGGAATCTGCTAGGTTTTTGCCCAGTTCGCGGTCTGATCGCCAAATAGCCGTTCCTGGCAACTTGTGCATGCGTTAGTCTGCACGAGATGCAGATAATCTCGCCAACTCTTACCGTACAAGAGAAGCAACGAGACTTTTTGGGTGAGGCGTTAAGGCGAAGCCTCGGCATAAGTAGCTTCTTTGGGAATGCGTAGTTTTATCCAAGATGCTCCAAAGACGTGCCTAGAGCAAATGAGCCCATTTTGGGAAACCCGGCTTATGAGGAGGCAGACTAGCAACCGGAGCTACAGACTAAGGCTGCTGCAAATGCGAAAGTGAAATTTCGGCCACTCTAGATGGTGTTATAAAGCGACAAGAGAATTCATGATACTGCAAAAGAGTCAGAGCCTAGACCCCGACTTAGGGCATAACACGGGCCCAGACACTTTTTGATTATTTGAATGTGCAGTCAGACGTTGATTCACGAGAATTTACGATGCTTTTGCGAATTGACGTGAGTCTTGAATTTTGCTCAAGCCCAGAACGGCCTTTCGCGAACGGCACAAAACCCTAAGTTCTGAGCCAGCCTGCTACGAGAAAACTGCTTAAAGTTTCCATATTTGGCGTTCAAAAAGCTCGCTAATCATCTATATTGAGAAAACGTCATCATGGCTTTCTCTCGATCACACCACACGGCTTCATTGGAGTGAATGTACATAACATTTATTTTCGCTTACAATGATGCAAAGCTCGGCTATCTTCATTCTTAATAAGTCAATGGAATTAGTAAGCATAAGTTATGAATATGGACGGCAAACTCCCCCCACTGGAATATTTAGACAGTGGCCAGGGGCTCGAAAAAGCTTAACCTATTTCGTGCCATGGCGACTTTAATGTCTACCGTGGACTACTCAGCCGCCATTTTTCATGAACTCCACGAGTTGCCGGTCAAAGGTCTGCCCCTTATTGTTGACATTAGCGTCTGCGGAAGAAGCATCCCATAGCATGAAACCGCCAAACTTCTCGTACTCCAAGATTTCGCGTCCTACTTTAGCCTTGATTTCCTCGATTGTGGCATATCCTTGGCCTGCAGATCTTTCGATGCCTGGCAATCCAATAAACAAAAGCGTTTGTTTGTTCATTGCCACGTTGTCCGCATAGTTTCTCCATGCCGACAAGAAGTTGAATTTCTCGCTGATGAGCTGACATTCGGGATTGTTGTAAAACTGGATATTCACAGCATGTATTTGCGCTTTTTCCAATACTTCACCAAGTGCTTCATCGGGGTACACACACTGAGGTGTGGCCGTGAGCAAATAGGGGTAGTTGACGTCTTTGTGCAAGTTGTTCAACTCCAGAGCAAGCGCAAGAAACCCAGTGGACTCGGCCTCCATGTCTAAATCAAATCCGTTCACGACCGCGTCTCCCAAGGGCCTTTCTTTAGCATGTCCAGGTCCGAAAGTGTCATATAAGAGATGGGCAAAGTCTTTGGCCTGTTTCTCGTTTTCGAAAATGGCGTTCTCGGTTCTCTCGCCTCCCATGGAAAGCAACACAATCTTTCCCTTCGATTGACAATATTTGACATCCTCTCCAATCTGAGGGCACTTGAGCAAGCCGCTGGAAAAAGTATCTCCACACATGTTTGAGAAGTTCACCTGCAACTTCGTGAATCCCGTGACGAAGGCCAACACGACAATGTCGACGGTATCTTTTTCACAATAATACTTCAACCTTTGCTGGTTTCTGCCAGAGTTCTGGCCCCAATACACAGTAAGGCCATGCTGGCGAGGCGCCTGGGCAATCACTGAAGTCGCAAGAAATGCCAGTATGAAGAAAACCGAACGATACAACATCTAAAAAGGGCTTGTGTCAAAGGAATGAATGTGCTTAATGTATGAGTATATTTAACGAATGTGGGTATTTGCCTTTATTAGAAGAAGAGTGAAAATTAAGAGCGCCTATGTTCTATCAGTCGCCATTGCCTTGATATAAGTTCTTGGCAGAAAAAAACATTAACAAAGAGCAGAAATCAACTGGTTGAAATTTCTCTTTGGTGTTGCTCCGGGTGATCACTATTCGGGTAAGTCCAGCAAATCATAACAATAAGAAAGGCCACGCGAATAAAAACAAACATGAAACGCGTCGAAGACAAAGAGAAAGGACGAACTTTATTCCGTTTCTGAAGGATGAACTTCCCAATATAGCCATTGAGCGGCACTTTGGGGAATCCCGACCAGCCCAAAAGAAATGCACGGCATTGTTATCACTGGCGATTGCAAAATACAGAACGGCACGCGAATTAGACACAGGACAGTTCCACCGGTCTTGGACTGCGCACGACCCATTCCCGAAATACAATAGAGAAAAAGTTTTGCAAGGAAGTTCGGGCAGGCTGTTTGCCGATCTGCTTTATTTTAGCAAACATTTTGTGACCTTTGGGCGGGGTTTCAAAGAAAAGACTGGTTCCTTCTGTCTGGTTTTTGAGCTACAAATATGTTCCTGCTTGATGCGAAAGATGAAATTTTGCTTGAGCCCGTGTTTCAAAGTGTTCACAAAAACAAGTCGGCAAGAAATGTGACTTGCTGAGATGGAATTTACAACATGTATAAGAGCAAAATTGGCTTTGAAGCAAATTTCGGTAAAGGTATCTAGATGATTTTTTGGCTAGTCGTCTGCATCGGTCAGCATAGCTATTGAATTATCCGATCGGTTCTGAAATAATGGGCTCGGTTTTATAAGATCATCAGATTTTGGAGCTGATTTTTTGATTTCATTATGGAAGTTTTGAAAGAGACCCTGAGGATACAGACTAAGGTTGTGGCCGCTCCTGCTGTGATACACCTGATTTCTTTAAGTACAGCCATCAACAGCTGATTCTGGGGGTGGTTTTTTTTTTTCAATTTCTTTCTTATTTTGTGGGAGGAGGAAGTCTAGCGATAAATTTCTCAAATTCTGGGAACTGGCTCATTCACTGACTTTCTGTGTTCTGACACCATGACTTTAGGATGTTCTGTTCTCGCCAGTTAGCATTTTAGGAATAGACGGGTTGATTTCTAGGATCGGCCATTGGTTTTATTGGTGAATCCCGCGAGCCATTTAAAACCCTCACGTCTGCCATTCGACTCTCTGTAAGCTTTTAAGAATTTTGTAGCAATGTTTTCAAGATCTTTTTGTCTCATATTTTCTGGTGTCTGAATGGCGGCTTTCATTCTGACTTTAAACAATTTATCAGCTGTTGGATTCCGACTCCACTTTGTAATTCACCGGCTCCGGTAAACCTAAATTGTATCATTTCGAGCTATCGAGATTTCTTCATGTATTCAAAAATCATTTATTGCTTTCATTGCCAAAACTATGCCTTCTCCATGAAATACAACCATGTCAAAAACACAAGGCCTGGCCCGGGCCGTTGCCCCACTACACCTTCAAAACGCGAAATACAAACAGCACGACGCCCAATGAAACACGCTTATTTGTGAAAATTGCCAGCACGCAGTAACTCACTCATTTCTCAGCCAATAAAAACTCTCAGTTTTCGAGTGAGGCGCAAGCAAATTGCCAAATTAGGCAGGTGTATTTTCACAGGAGCATGAACTAGCATGTGCACTGCGGATTTCGGCGAGATTTCGGCGAAAGCGCAGCATTGTGCAGGCAGCTAATAAACTGTATGGCGAGCGTGTTTGGCTTTTCTGCCTGGAATAGGGGCGAGTCTTTTGGATCCCCACTTTTGAGGCATTTTTGTTGGGTTATAAAAGGAGCGAGAATTCCAGAAAGGTTTTTTATATTCCAAAAAAATTGTCACAAACGCAAGCTCGATCTCTGCTATTTATTACCTCTATTCCCAGCCCCAAAATCCACCATGTCGGTCCAATTCAACACCAATTCAGTCACTAAAGACAACGCCTTGCACACAAAATTTGTGTATGAATCTGCAATTGTAGAAAAGTCAAACGCAGGGGGCTACTCTGTGACCCCAACTTCCACCGAATACGAATTTAAAGTCGATTTGACCACGCCCAAAACAGGCTTGATGCTTGTGGGTCTTGGAGGCAACAATGGCACCACGTTGATGGCGGCTATTTTGGCCAACAAACACAAAATGACGTTTGAGAACAAGGAGGGAACTGTCAAGGCCAACTACTACGGGTCAGTCACGCAGTCTTCCACCATAAAACTTGGCGTGGACGCAGAGGGAAACGATGTCTACGCGCCTTTCAATTCGATCTTGCCTTTTGTGAATCCAAACGATTTGGTTGTTGGCGGATGGGATATCTCGAGTTTGCCTTTAGATAAGGCAATAAAGCGGGCCAAAGTCTTGGATGTCGATTTGCAACGGCAGTTGGTGGGAGACTTGGCCAAAGTCACTCCTTTGCCTTCGGTCTACTACCCAGACTTCATTGCGATGAACCAAAAGGAGAGAGCAGACAACATTTTCAACGTTGACGCGAAAGGAGACGCGTCTACGTCTCGCAAGTGGGAAGACGTGGAGAAAATCAGGGCAGATATCCAGAAGTTCAAAAAAGACAATGCCTTGGATAAAGTGATTGTCTTATGGACAGCCAACACCGAGCGGTACTCTGAACTTATTCCCGGAGTCAACGACACAGCGGACAATTTGGTCAAGGCAATCAAGGAAAACCACGCAGAAGTGTCGCCGTCGACTGTTTTTGCCGTGGCCTGTATTTTAGACCAGGTGCCTTACATCAACGGGTCTCCACAGAACACGTTTGTGCCCGGGGCCATTGAGTTGGCGGAAAAACACCATAGTTTCATCGGCGGAGACGATTTCAAAAGTGGACAGACAAAAATCAAGTCTGTGTTGGCGCAGTTTCTCGTGGACGCAGGAATCAAGCCGATTTCTATTGCCTCGTATAACCACTTGGGAAACAACGATGGCTACAACTTGTCCTCGCCCAAGCAGTTCCGGTCCAAGGAGATCTCGAAGCAGTCGGTAGTCGACGACATGATCGAGTCCAATGAAATCTTGTACAATGAAGAAGATGGCAATAAAGTCGACCACTGTATTGTGATCAAATACTTGCCCGCTGTGGGCGACTCAAAAGTGGCCATGGACGAGTACTACTCGGAATTGATGTTGGGAGGCCACAACAAGATCTCCATCCATAACGTGTGTGAAGATTCCCTCTTGGCCACGCCTTTGATTATTGACTTGGTGGTCATGACCGAGTTTTTCCAGAGAGTCTCGTACCGCAAGGCCGGCACAGAGAAGTACGAGGGGTTCTACTCGGTGTTGACATTGTTGAGCTACTGGTTGAAAGCTCCTCTTTCGAGACCTGGGTTCAGACCTATCAACGGCTTGAACAAGCAGAGATTGGCCATCGAGAACTTGTTGCGTTTGTTGGTCGGAATGCCTATTAATAATGAGTTGAGGTTTGAGGAGAAGTTGGTTTGAGGGACCTCAAGAGCAGGTTGTGATGGATACAGGCAATGATTTATGTATAAAGATAAGGGAAGGACTCCTTCATATTTGTCGGGCAGTATCGCAACCCGAAACTCTCTCGTTTATGTATTAGAAAGCCTTAATATAATGTGAGTTTTAGTGTGTATCGTCAAGAAGGCCAGAAATTGTCGTGACCAAGGCTAATCGTTTGCATTTATAGCTTCATTCACTGAGAAGAAGGCTTCTCTATTTTGGACCTTACTACTTAAAGCACAAGGTATTTCTTCTGCCCGCAAATCTAGCGTCCTGAAGTGAATTCTTGTCAACTCAAGAACTATGAAAAAGAGCCAAAAACGAAATGAAAGTTTTGAAATGCTATTGTTCACTACATGCCGGAGATGCTGGCTCAAGGCCATAACTGACACAGAGACCTAAATGCAACGATTAGAGCTGTTCGCTAAATAAGCCCAGAATCAAAAAAAGACCGATTGTGAAAAAGCTTTATTACCTGGATTTCAAAATACAAAGAATCTCTCATATTGTTTTGCAAGTCACAACCCTATTCCTTGAGTGTGTTATGGGGAATTCTTTCAGCTACGAAATCTACCCAGAAATAATTTCGATATAATTTAAACCAAGCTAACCCCGAGTTGCCAAGCCAGTGATGACTCACTCCTCAAAACTGACAAAGTTTATAGATATCATATGAAAATCTTTCCCATGAATTTCATGAGAGCCGTTACCAAAAGTTTTTTCAACGGTTCTTGATACCTACTTGCGAAATCACTCAAAAAGGTGACCTGAGTTATACTCAGGCTCGCAAAGTTCGAAACAGACAAAAATAGAAAAAAGGATTCAGAAAATGATGAAAATTACTTCAAAGGTTTAGACCGTTTTTTAGAAGAAAATTGAGAAAACATAAACAGGATTCACTTGACTTCTTGCCCATTAACGTGTAGGCTCAGTCGTATGGTTCACAGATAAAAAGTAGATGTCAAGACAAAAATTGACATAAAGTTCGAGACCAAAAAGCAGCGAGAGCCTTTTGATCCGAGAAGTGTCGTGAGGCTAAAATAATCTTTTTCAGCTCTTGATTGGTCTCAGCCATGGGCGCAGGTGAACACCGTCTAATAAGACGCTTCTCCTAAAAATATAAAATTTATGGAGGCTTCTAAACAATCATGCGATTAATACCCATGGTTTCAGCTGAAAGTTTTGGTTAATAGAGTCGTGTTTACTTGTTGTGGACTCACACTGTGCTTCCAAGCTTATCTTCAGAGGCTCGTTCCAATAATTTACCCCAGCATCTACAACATATCTTTACACCGGTCTCATAAAAAAAAATCGCTCTGATAAGAAAAGGCGACATCGCGCCTTGCAAAAGTCGATAAGAGCACCCAATCAAAACTCTCAAGGCCGAGCCCGAAACTTCTTATCACCCGAAAAGCTCTTTTATTTCTCTGAGTTTTGCCATTGATGAAAATCACCGATAGCGCAGCCGCAGATCAAAACGCCGTTGCGTGGAACGGCCCCGAGATCCACATTCCAACTCCCGAAAGCAAGGCAATTATAAGCGGACATTTCATAATTTTCGCAGACTTTCCAAGATCTTTTTGGAATGAGTCGACGCAAGAGCATGCCCGCTTTTGTAGTTTATTTTGGCGCGCACAGCAAGTGGAGAAGAGAGCAACTAAGAGAGACGATTTTTATTCACCAGTTACTTTTACGAATAAGTACAACACAACGACATTGTTCCTGGCTCCTATTCTAATACTTCCTGACGTTCGAATTTTTTAACTCTCAAGTGATCTGACCAGTTTCTTCTTGATGTCTTTTGATACTTTTGTGCTTCATCGTTTACTTTATCTCTGTTGCGACTCGCCCATTTGCATGTGTCGTGTGGCTCTAGAGCCAGTCGAAGTGGGGGGCCGTGGACATTCCCGGACTCACACATGGCAACTTTAGCCGGGCCCAGACTCTAAAATAAAAAAAAAAAATAGAAAAAAAGGAGAGAATAGAGAAAAAAAAAATACAGAAACTATGAAGAGAAGTGTATTGCGGACCTGGGGGAACTGTATTTGTATTGTGGGAGTGTGATATTATGGACCTCAGAAAAGATGTTTATATTGGCTCCGCGAAATTTTGCCTAGCACAGTCGACAATGGACATTTTGACAAATTGACCATGGCTATGTTGGAGGCCATTTGCGAAAGAAAAAGTAAAAGGATAATAAGATGAAAGCGCAAGTGAGAAAAGATCAGGGTGGCGGTCACTGAAAGCTTAATTTTTCGACAAAGCAAATGTGAAAGATGGTCATAAGCAATCGTGTTTGAAATGTGGAGACAGATGAATGCGGCATGGCCAAAATCAACGGGGCTTGAGCTTGACACATGTGACAAGCAGTCATAACTTTACATCTTCAGAGCTTTGTCATTAGAGCCTCGGTTTGAGGCTCTCGCCTTTGTGTAACTTCGCAAACTTTCTCCTGTTTTCTTTTTTCTTCCTTCTAATCCCTACCCAATCGTCTCAATTAACCAAGGTCCTAGGGCTTTTGAGAAAATTGACAATAACTTTATACCATCGAGATTATTGAGCAAAATGGGGCTCTTTTAAGTGCTTTTGTCTTTTTTTAAACGCTGAAATCTTTGAAGAGAACAAAACTAACGAGATTAGCCACCTAAGAGGCGTTTAAGAAGCTGTTTAAATGGTTTTTTTGGCTGCGAAATTCAAAATGCAAAAGTGAGGGAAGAAATAAAAAAAGAACAAGAAAAAAGAGAGAGAGGGTGAACGACATAAAAAAAAATAACCAAAAAAATTGACAGACAGACTTGAGCCAATTAGAATCTTCTTAAGCTGCGACACACTCTGTTGAAGCTACCTTTAACACTTCTGATCTGCGCTATTTACCGGTTGCATCCATTTGGGTCCAGACTCTTGACTGCAAAATCTGGCCGACCGCGAGTCAAATTTATATTGAGAAACTCGTGCCTGGTACACGAATTTCCAGTTTGAAATTGTTTTATTTACTCACTTGCTGCAGAAATGGCCTTAATGGGGAGCTGGATGGCAGGCAAATACTACATTGAGATGATATTGCTAAGAGGTTGCAGAAAAAGCTAAGCCTTAGATCGGGGTCAAAAGGCTACGTGAGACTGGCTTGATCTGTATTTATATCACTACAGCTTTTTAAGGACCAGTCAGAACTCTGAAAATTTGCTTCAAATTTGAAAATTTTGAGACAAGTTTCCAAAGTTGACCCAAGAACTTTTCAATAAAACATCCCTCATCAATGCTTCAAATTCCCATTCTCCTTTCCCTCAGCCTTGCTTTTGGCCTTGTTCACGGCTTAGTAGTGCCTGAACTCTCTGCTAAAAACATTGGATCTACCAGAACAAGCCCTCGGCCTTTGGCCCTTGGATTCACTGTGGAGTCTTCAGTTGGCAATATGTCCGTGAGTGAGTGGAAAAACAAGCTTGGGCTCAGAAACTCCAAACGCTCGTTTTCAGAAAGTATCCAGAACTCCCAGAACGCCTATTTCCTAGACGTTTACTTGGGATCTAACCAGCAAAAAAGTAAAGTTCTCCTTGATACCGGATCCTCGGACTTGTGGGTACCTAGCAGCGATTATGACCCTCGGACATCGACTTCAGCAAAAGCGACGGGTCATGCTTTCAACATAAAGTATGTCGACGGAAGCAGTGCAAATGGAGAGTACTTTTTGGATAGATTGGCGTTCGACAGCGGCAGCAACAAAAATGAAAGTAGCAGCAAAAACGTAAAGAGCACCCAAAAACGCAATTCTGCTGGTAACAGCAGTCAAATTGTGCTTCCACAATTTGTGTTTGCTGCTGCTAGCGCAGACAGCTTTGGTGTTTTTGGGATCGCCGACAGAGACCAGGAATCTTCCGAGTTCACATACAATAATCTTCCTTGGGCATTGCAAAAGGCCGGAATAATTCCAAAGGCATCTTACTCTTTATATCTCGGCCCAGATCATGGGAGTGGCATGGTGGTATTTGGCGGAGTCGACACAGAAAAGTATCTGGGTCCGTTGACTAAATATGACATTGACAAGAGCCAAAACTCTTTGTCTATTGGTTTGCAAACGGTATCTGTCGGAGGCCAGCAAGTGTCTGACGGATCACCCTATGTGTTGGATTCAGGCACATCTTTGGCACTTGTGAGCGAAGAAGTCCTCAATGTATTATACGAGGTTTTCAATGTCGACTACAACGGGTTTGCCAATTGTGACCAGCCAAGCGATCAGTATATTGACTTTAATTTTGGCCGAAACTCGATCAAAGTGCCCTACACTGATGCTGTATACTCAAACGGAGACGGCACGTGCCTGTTGGCATTTTCCTATGAGAATGGGTACACGATTTTAGGAGACATATTTTTGAGAAACGCATACGTGTATTACGATCTTAGTGACCAGACCATATCCTTAGCACAGGTGAAGTACTCTCTGGCATCAAAGATTGTTGTTGCCTGAGAAAGAGATGGTATTTGATGAAGGACAGTTTTGTACATTGTCATATTATGAGTTGCGCAATTGTTTGGTACGTTGAAGTATAGATCCAGTTATCTGACCATGTTTTTAGGAAAAAAATAATTATTTCAAAAATCAGACAGAGTTCCTTCGGATTTCTCTTCGTCTTTTCGTCCTCATATTTCCTTTTTTCTTTTTTTTTTTTTTTTTTTTCACTTCCATTTTTTTTTTTTCAAAGATTCATCATATTATAGAGCGTTACTCAATGTTCATATCAGGGATTCAGTATTGCAAAGGTAAGCGCAGATTTGACTGCAAATACAAGACAACAATGTCACAAAATTACCTTGGCATGGACAACAAAACACTTTTCGGAAACTCCCACAAGAGCCGCACACGGCGCCGAAGATAATCATAAGCTGTGGCCAATCGCCTTTGCCTACTGAGAGCCACAATCTTCCAGGTCAGCTGATTACATTACATTTTTGCCATAATGGATAACGCTTATCTCATTCCCCACACATATTGGAGATAGCCGGCATGGCCATTCATTTGCACGGCTTCAGTGGATCAGCTAGAAGTGGCCAGAAAACTGCGCAAATTCATATAAGGCAGGTTTAGGCGCGTGGGGGCCGCTGGATTTTGACGGTTTTGACACACTCGGGAATGCTGGAGATACAGGTTTCTGCAACCTTGGCACGTGTGACAGAGCCCGGAACGTTCAGGGATTTTGATGATTAATTCGAGACTGAAGGAGTTATCATTTGATTTTGTTATAATTGGATTGATTCTTTAATGAATACTGGCGATCTTGAGTCATTTTTCGACTTTCTTACTACACGTGGCCCTGCATCATTATACTCTTGATATCCTACTTGAAATTGTATGTACCAAATTGTCATGAGCGCCTGATAAATAAGAGATCCGACCGGGGCTCCTGTACTGAGTTATGTAAATTTAGCTTTGAATGTGAATGTTGTCTGTTTTTTCCAGCCAAAAGAGCCACAGCTCAAAAGCGCAAATCTACAGCAATGATATAGGACAGCGTGCGCCTGCACCACCAAAACTCACAAGCCTCCAGAGACGCGCTTAGAGTTGACAGTCTCTCGATGCGCCGCGTGAAGCCACACCGAAATACGGCCAGGCCAAAATTTGATCTCGCCCCAATACGTCAAGAGGCGGATCTAAAACCAGATTGAGCGAAGCTTGGAAAAAGCAACGATAACCCCATCTTTTTCAGCCACACCATATTTCATCGGAAACTACTCGATTGCTTCTTTGCTAGTCTGGCTACTTCTGAAATGAGAACATAACTAAGGCAGCACACCGGCTCTTGCGTCCCTTTTTATTTATACAATCACGTCACATCTCCCGCATAACGTCTTTGCGTTCCCTATACAGACTCGTCGTTATCGGATCTGGAGCCGTGCCGACGAACGGGACTCGAAAGATAGAAGATTAAACTATCTGGGCTGCATAAGCCACACAGTTTGAAACAACACAGCAGGTACTTTCTTGATGTGCCGAGCCGGGCCAGGAGGGCCAGTCGGGCCACATCGCACCACATCGTTGTTTTGTTATCGGTAATCGTCGAAATCTCGCTATCGTGGCATGTGAAGATGTAGTGTTTCGAGAAGTATAAAGAGATAGAGACTTCCCGCCTCTAATCCCAAACTTTCACCCCAAACCTCAGCATCCACAACAACAAAAAGACCCAATCTCAACCATGCTTCACTTCCTCACTCTCTTCTCTCTTGCCTTGGCTCTTGTGCAAGGCTTGGCAGTCCCTGAACTCCAAAAAAAAGACGCCCCAGCACCTTTGGCCCTCGACTTCACTGTCCAAAGCAGCGTGGGCAACCTCACTGTGAGCGAATGGAGAGACAAGTATGCGCCAAAAGTGTCGAAGCGGGCGTACTCTGAAAAGATCAGCAACACCGACTATGCGTACTTTTTGAACGTGTACTTGGGCTCCAACAAGCAAAAGAGCAACGTGCTTCTTGACACCGGATCCTCTGACTTGTGGGTCCCAACCTCCAACTACAACCACCGCACCTCGTCGACATCTAAGGACACCGGCCACGCGTTCAGCATCGAGTACGTTGACGGGTCTACGGCCAAAGGGGAATACTACACCGACACGTTGACGTTTGACTCCAGACTGCCAGTGGTGTCCCTGTTTGAGTTTGCTGCCGCCAGCACCGACAGTTTTGGTGTGTTTGGAAT
>JAJLZY010000290.1:0-15112 GCA_030564885.1 Metschnikowia kofuensis (nom. inval.)
ATACTTCTTGGAAATCCGGCGACGGTCAAACATGATCAAATTACTCTAGCAAGATCTGTCGTTAGTGGTAAGTTTGTGAATGGCTACACGCGAAACGACTGGATTTTGGGTTATTTATTCAGGGCCACTGGCGGAGGCTTGCTGACTGTGAGCGGCATATCACCAATCGAAAATATCCCAGGCGTTGAGAACTTCGATTGTACACAGTTTGTCGAAGGCCATATGTCCTACAGAAAGGCAATTCCTAAGGTCTTAAAGGCTCTCGATTGGGAAATTCTTAGCGAGGAGTTCGCCGAGATCGAGGAGCCTGATATCGAGCAGAGAGAAAGGCAGAGAAAATTACTTGACGAATTCGATGAAGCTAGAGCCAAAATGGAGCGAGAGGCGAAAGAAGAAAAATCTAAACAGAAATCTTGGAAAGACTGGTTCAAGCCAAAGCAAAAAAACTGGTGGGAGATTTACGACGAGGCAGAACAAAAAGGGACTGAAGCCGCTACTGGCGAAATTGATGAGCGTGATGAGCTGGGCACTCGCCAGACGACAGGCTATAGAAGGAGTATGGAGGAGCAGCTACCGAGGGAGAATGTATTTGATGTAAGTGCCTTGGTGAAGGAGGTACACGATATTGAGAAATTGGGTCAAGAGGCCTCAGGCGCGACGTTGGAGAAGCTCCGAAGAGAGGTTGAGCAGCCTCCTACTCAATATCGCATGAACGAAGAACTTGAAGAAGAGGCAGAGCAGTCCTCATCGGTATTTAAAAATCTTGGAAGCAAGGTGGGTTCGTTCAAAAGCTCGAAACTGTGACAAGAGTCAATCGTCACGAGAAAGCTAGAATTGGTCTAAAATTTAAGCACTTAATTTTCGAAAATGAAATGGAGTCGCCCGCTGGTTTCGCAGCTGCTGCAACTCTCGTGTCCTGTCCACTGAATTGAATCAGTTCTCAAGTTTACGCGTGGAATGTGGCTTCGTGATCAGCTCACGGCGTAAATTGTAGCACTAATATGAGTGAGTAATTTTTTTAAAGATTTTCTGTCAGTGAGCAGATCTAAGACATCATCATTCAAAATGCCTACTATCCCTGTGGATAAAGCTGATCTCTACGAGCTCTTGGGAAGAGAGTATACCACTGAAGAGTTTGACGAGTTATGTTTTGACTTTGGAATTGAGTTGGACGAGGATACCACTGATGAGTGTCAAGGAGATGAAAGGCCACAGCTCAAGATCGAAATTCCCGCAAATAGATATGACATGTTATGTATTGAGGGAATTGCGCAGGCTTTGAATGAGTTCTTGGGTAGATCGGAGGCTGCTGCCTTCAAATTAAATCCGGAGGTTCCCAGCATCAAATTGACGATCGACAAGTCTACCGAGCAAATAAGGCCTTATGCTGCAGCTGCCATCTTGAAAGGAGTTACCTTCGATGAGAGACGCTATGCATCTTTCATTGCGTTGCAAGACAAATTACACACAAACCTCTGTCGTAACAGAACCTTAGTGGCCATCGGTACCCACGATTTAGACACCTTAACTCCTCCATTCACCTACGAAGCGTTGGCTCCTAAGGACATCAGCTTTGTTCCTTTGAACCAGGAAAAACGAATGAATGGTGCTGAGTTGATGGAATTTTACGACAAGGACAAAAACTTGGGTAAGTACTTGCACATCATCAGAGATTCTCCGGTGTACCCAGTGATTTTCGACTCTAATAGAACCGTGTGCTCGTTGCCTCCCATAATCAATTCCAACCATTCCAAAATCTCACTCAACACCAAGAATGTCTTTATAGAAGTCACTGGTACGGACAGAACCAAGACTGACATTGTCATTAATCAGATGGTCGCTATGTTCTCGGCCTACTCGGAGACTAAGTTCGAGATTGAACCCGTTGAGATTGTTTCCCCTCACAACTCTCAAGACAGGGTCAGCCCCAACATTACGCCAAGAAAGTTTGATGCAGACATTGAGTACATAAACTCCTGCTTGGGCTTGAAGTACTCCGGTTCCGAGATCGCAAAGCTTTTAAAGAAGATGTCGTTGAAAGCCTCGGCCTCTACCGAGAAAAGTCTTTCAGTTGAGGTCCCAATCACAAGATCTGATATTTTGCATCAATGTGATATAATGGAGGATGCCGCTATTGGATATGGCTTCAACAATTTAAAAAAGACAAAGGCCAAAGGTGACTCTCTCGTTGCTGCACCATTGCCAATTAATAAGGTAGGGGATATTCTCAGAATCGCCTCTGCTCAAGCAGGATACTTGGAAGTTTTGCCATTGACATTGTGCTCACATGACGAGAACTTCAAGTTTTTAAGACAAGTCGACGACAACAAACAAGCGGTGAAATTGGAGAATCCTAAAACCATTGAATACCAAGTTGTCAGAACCACTTTACTTCCTGGAATTCTTAAGACCATCAAGGAAAACAGAAAGCACTCTTTGCCAATCAAAGTGTTCGAGTGTGGAGACATTGTGTTGAAAAACCCAGAGTTGGAGAGAGGAGCATACAACCAAAGAAATTGGTCTGCCATTTATGCTGGCAAGGCCTCAGGCTTCGAATTTGTTCAAGGTTTGTTGGGTAAGATCATGCAAACGTTGAGAACGCCGTGGATAGAAAATCCCACAGAAGACAAGAGAAGAGGATATTGGATCGAGGAGGACAAAGAGAACACGACGTTCTTCCCAGGCAGGGGTGCCAAGGTGTTTTTCAGAAGCTCTGAGACTGCGCAACCAAAACACATTGGTGCAATTGGAGTTTTGCATCCTGAAGTTTTGAGTCATTTCGAGATTCCCTACGCTGCCTCCTCTGTTGAGATCAACGCTGAGGTATTCTTGTGATTTGCATGTGGGGCCTAAGAAAAGGATTTAGGTGTAATCATACTCTACAAAACTTGAATGATACCATACATCGCTTACAGGAGAACATTTTCAGTGTCCTATGTAATTTCCCTTGGTCATTTATGTTTTTCAGAAATCGGCTTATCGTTATATGTCAGAGAAGCGTCGTTGTAGATTAGCTCCAGTCTTATATGCAAGACTTTATGTGACCGTCACGTCCCTCGTACACAGTTCACGGGCATGTCGTCTCTCCTTTTTGGAACTGGCAACGGTGACCACGAGACTCATAAACGAGACTACACCTGTAAACTATTAGTTCTGTGGAACCGAATCAAACAAATAAATCTGGCATCACAATCCATCATCTGTTTTAAGTGATCGAAACATTTTTCAATCTGAAATAGTCAGACTCTAGTGACAGAATACAGCGACAAAAATTGATCTGATAATGAGTGGCAAAGCACCTTCGAGGTCCTATGACATGATCATGAAATTACTTCTCGTCGGTGACTCCGGCGTCGGAAAGTCTTGCTTATTGTTGCGTTTTGTTGAGGACAAGTTCAACCCGTCCTTCATAACTACTATTGGAATAGATTTCAAAATCAGAACAATCGAAAGCAACGGGAAGAAGATCAAATTGCAAGTCTGGGACACGGCTGGGCAAGAGAGATTCAGAACAATCACAACGGCGTATTATAGGGGGGCCATGGGCATTGTGTTGATATACGATGTCACAGACGCTCGTACTTTCGAGAATGTTGAGAACTGGTTTCAAACAGTCACTCAACATGCAAACGAAGACGCTCAGATTTTCTTGGTTGGAAACAAGAGCGACGACGAAGAAAACAGACAGGTGTCGCGGGAGCAGGGACAACTGTTAGCCTCCAAGTTGAACGTTCCATTCTTGGAGGCCTCTGCAAAGACCAACGAGAATGTTGACTCCATTTTTTATGAATTGGCTGGTATTATTCAAGAGAATCACGTAGACTCGGAGCCGTCGCAGATTGCCGGGGGTGTGGATGTTTCGAAGGGTAACGGCGGTTTCCAAAGTTCTTGCTGCTGAGCTTCAAATTTCCAACCAGGTATCAGGTAAGTGATGGTAGTTTCGAGAAGACTTGCCTTGCAACATTGTTAATGTCTTCTCATTATAAATAATATTTTATATCCTATATTCACATCGATTCGAGGACGTAGGAAGTGGATTCATGAGTCTTCGCCAAGTCACCAAGCTTTGATTGCAAATCCAGTAATACATGCATGGAAGCAGACAGGCGCTTTACAAGCATAGTTCTTATCCTGATTTTCAGCGCTCGATGTACAGTCGGGCGGTAGCTCTACACATGATACCTACAGTTCCTCGTCCCTCATTTCCTTCGCCGTAATATTTATTGGTCACCCGACTCACTATATTTTCTTCCCAAAGTATACCCACTGATCTTCCAAGGGTTTCTCTTCCAATTCTTCCCAAGCTTTCAACAGGCCCAACTCCTTGGCCAAAGTCAACTCCTCGTGAGCTTGCACAACGATCTCCTCTATCAATCCGCCTCCAATTTGGTTCTCGATCTGCTCCGAGATCTCGTTGCTCTCCACAATCTGTAATCTATTTTTCGTCATTTGCTCGACAGATTGTCTGTAAACTGACTCCTTAGGAAAGTCTTTCTCTAAGACCAGCAAGGTGTGGTTGTAAAGTGAGATCAATGCAGGTCTTGGGTTAGGGTGCTGATAGTAGCCCGTCAATCCGATGGGGTAGCCCGACGAAGACTTCACAAGCACCTCTTCAACTTGTTTCAACACTCTGGTGAATCTCATAATGTCAAGCCAGTTTCCTGTTCAATCTGTTATAATGAAGCCATCCTGACCGTAACAAGATTTCTTTCGCGTTTGGTTGGCTGAGGTGCACGGATGTACTTACCGGTCCCTCTGGATTCACGACTCGAAAGGAGGTTGCAAAATGTAGAGCAAGCCCCATATATGCTAACGAATCAGAAAACCTGTAAAACGAAAGTTTGAATGAATTTTCGGTGCGCTTTATAAAATTGATATAAATTAGTTGTCGAAAAGGAGGTAAGATGTAGGCACGCCTAAAACCTCAGCATGGTGGTTTACAGTAAGCAGCTCTCGGCTCATGAGACTATTTAGATGTCGAATTACATGAAATAAGTCGGGGTGACTACAGCAAAAGCAACGCATTTCTATTTCGAACCATTTCGATCAATACCTTTTTCGTGTATTTTTTAAACTCTGTGAAAGAGCCGTAGTGAAAATCGGACAAAGTTGTCGTGGTAGAAGCTTGTTGGTATAACGAGGACAACATTCATAACATAATTACTGCTACAGCTTTACATTCTCGGTTAACTTTCTTCATACACAGTGTTGAGTGATGAACATTGTATTCTAACCATATATTACGTGAAAGGATGAGCATTGAGCCGACTGAAGCGGGTATGGTTGAGTCTGCTCAACACAAAGGCCCTTGCTTATCAGAAATCACCGCCAAAATCTCCTCCGCCAAAATCCCCACCTCCGTAATCACCATTGTCATACCCATTATCGTAGCCGTTGTCATAGCCGTTGCCATAGCCTTGTTCGTAAGCATTCATCTGAGAGCTGTGAATGGCGTTACTCATAAGCATGCCGCCTAGAAGACCTGCTCCGGCACCCATTGCCAAACCTGTACCGCCCCCAAACCGGCTGTTCTTCTGTTGTGGCGCCTGTGGAGGATATTGCTGTGGGTATTGTTGGGGATATTGCCCGTATCCTTGTTGTGGATATCCACCGTACCCTTGCTGAGGATAGCCACCATATCCTTGTTGTGGATATCCACCGTACCCTTGCTGAGGATAGCCACCATATCCTTGTTGTGGATATCCACCATAGTTTTGTTGTGGAGCGCCACCGTAATTCTGCTGCGGTTGTTGGTAGCCCCCGTAGCCAGGTTGATTGTTTGCACCGTAAGATGAGCGTTGGCCCTCGCCCGAAACTTGAGGCTGACTTGGGCTCAGGTGCGATTTACTTGACTTTTCACCTCCTGAGGGAGTGTAGGGCGGTGGACCAGCACTGTCTGCGTCGGCTTCTGGGAAGTGGGAGCCTTCGGGCGCTTCCCACTGAGACTTCTTCGTATCTAAGTTCACGTAGAACCACGTATTGTACTTCTCATCGAACTTAGCCTTCCATCCTGGAGGAACAGACGGCACTTTTGAAGGATCATTTCTGGTCTCTAGCGTCATTTTTGTATTTCTCGGTGTACTGTATTGCACTTGGAGATCGGCAGTGATGTTTTGAGGGGATACCTCCACACCTCGAGGCACATGACCCTGATATGCGCGTGCACAGTGGCTGAGGTAGAATTCCGCGGTGATTCCGCCACTTCGCAATGGTGGCGAATCACGGGGAAAGACAAACTCACGTGAATTAAGAATATGGCCTTTGCATTTCTCTCATGAACCTGCGCAAATTCTAATTGTTGGCAAACAATGAGTGACTCTTACTTACGTGTCGGACATACATGAGACAGCTCCTTTCCGCAAAACTGTGCATCACAGCTGTATGTGGGATCGCATTAAAACACAATAAACGATCATTGACGATGATGACGCTTGTCTGTCTTTACACTCACGCTCTTTGATGATTGAACTGAAAGCAAGTCAATTTCACCATTGACTCCTATAGTGTGATTTTAAAATATTTTGAAACTTCGCTTGGAAGATCAATGCCTTCTTGTGGCGGGCGAATCAGTCAACCAGCTGCAAGCCTCTTGATTTATGGGCTACTTGAGCCCAAGCCCAGTGCTTTTTTGATGAAGTTTTTGTTTCAAAGAAATTTTTCACATTCATTGAGATATTCTATTATTGTGATGTGAATATTGACACAGGCGAAGAATCAGTGTGCCGCAGCGCATATACGAACAAGGTCCTCGACATACCTAACACTCGCCCCAGCCTCGTTTTTCGGCCGTTTGTACAAATACCTTGACATCTCCCTCTAGTCAGAATTTACACAGAGGATAATCTTCAAAATGACCAGCATATCATGGCTCCAGCCATCTTTTTCTTGCGTGACCATGGCACTTTTTGTGTTGTGGCTTTTGTTAAGAGTCAAATTTCACGTGCTTTGTAGGACCTACAAAGCTGGCTCAGCACCTCGAAAAAGTGACTGGTTCTTTGGGTTTCACTTATTGTTTGAAACGATAAAAGAAGGTAAGGATGGAAACTATCAGGAATTCTTCAGGAAGAAAATGAAGAGGTTGAATCTTCGGACTGCGCTTTTTAAGTTGGCCGGTAAGGACGTGATCTTCACGCATGATCCAGAGAATATCAAAGCGATTCTTGCCACTCAATTTAGTGACTTTTGTTTGGGGTCGCGTCGTCAATGCTTTGCCGTTACTTTAGGTGATGGCATTTTCACCCTTGATGGTGAAGGCTGGAAGCATTCGAGAGCAATGTTGAGGCCTCTGTTTTCTAGAGAGCAAGTAGGTCAAGTTGAATTCTTGGAGCCATACGTTCAAAAGGTCATTTCGGCCATTATTAGAACAAATGGTAATTGTTTTGACGTCCAGCCTCTATTCTATAAGCTCACTATGGATATCGGTACCGACTTCTTGTTTGGCGAGTCATGCGACTCCTTAGAAGCGAATCTGAGTCCCAGCAAAGATCCAAAAACCTCAAAAGGCCCCAGTCTTAGCTCTGAATTAAAAGAGTTCTTTCCTGAAGCTTTTTCCTACGCTCAAGACATGATGTTTCTCAGAACTAATCTTCAATCTTTGTATTGGCTTGCAAATACAAGGTATTACGAAAAGTGCAACAATGCTGTCCACGAGTTTACAACTTTTTATGTCAAAAGAGCTCTACTCATGCCCGAAAATGAGCTAGAGACTGTCTCTCGAAACGGGTATGTATTCCTAAACGAGCTTATTCAAGAAACAAAAGATGAAATCATTTTGAGAGATCAATGCTTGAACATATTGTTGGCCGCGAGAGATACAACAGCTAGCTTGCTATCATTTACGTTCCATGCATTGTCCAAGCATCCAAGTGTTTTCTTAAAGCTTAGAATGGCCATCGTTGAGTCTTTCGGAGAGAAGGAAAATTGCGATGTTGCACGTATAACTTTCGAGTCTTTGAAAAGATGTGAGTATCTCAAATGGGTCCTCAATGAGGCTTTGAGGATGTATCCCCCAGTGCCGCGCAACTTCCGCGTATCCACCAAGAACACGACTTTGCCTCATGGGTGCGGGCCTTTGGGAACGTCCCCGATTTTTGTTGAAAAGCATACACCTGTCTTCTACTCAGTCTACTCTCTCCACAGAGATGAATACTTCTACGGTGAAGATGCACATATCTTCAGACCCGAAAGATGGGGTGAGTCATTTGTAAAGAAAAACGCTTGGGCTTTTCTTCCCTTCAACGGAGGTCCTCGTATATGCTTGGGTCAGCAATTTGCTCTCACGACTGCTTCCTACGTTATTGTACGTCTCTTGCAGACTTTCGAAAAGATTGAGTCATTCGATGCAGATTCTACTCCCAGATTGAAAAAGCACTTAACCATGTCCTTGATGGATGGTGCAAATATTTCTCTCCGATAGTCAAGCTAAATGCATGTTGTACTTGAAGTCAATTTAGACTGTTCTTGTGTAGGTAAATCTGTTTAGTCGTTTCTCATCTTGATATCAAAAGCTGAAATTGCTCGACTTTGTCATGCTCAGATGTCACCTTGATCGATCGTTTCTTTTGATAAAATCGAGCGCAAGAAAACAAATCTATTTGTGAAAATCAAGGATGATCAGTTCTGGAAAGCGTAAAATCTACTTTCTCTCGCCTCGAGTGTTCGTGCTTAGAAGTCGAGAGTCAATAATATCTGCACTTTTTCGCGCCTGTCACATTTAGTAGTAGTTTGTGTCTCGATCTGCGAGATTTCAAATACTTTTTGTTCCCCTCACAAACTGGACCTTACGCTCCATCTTCGAGTGAGCCAATCAGTAAAGACTTCCAATCAGATAGGTAAGTCACTACTCACATCAGCATAAATTTGGATTTACCCGATAATGGTCAATGCCATCTCAATATTTTGCGCTTTGTTGACATTAGCCGCATTGTGGTGTATTTTTTGGAGCTTCAATGAGGCAATTTTGCTCGATACATCTGATCATTTTGCTAGCCTTGTGGCGTGCTCGGACACACAGACAATGAATGCCTGTTGGATGAGGTTTGGGCCAACACTTTTATCTCTGGTCCGATCAAAATTTTCCGATCTAGCGTACCAACTTGTGGAAGGTTGCCTTCAACGGGCCGAGTCTCGTCAATTACAAGATTTGCTGTTCATTCTCGATGTCCAGCAATGCTTCTTCGTCGCTGAATTGATAAATGCTAAGTCCACATGTCCCTTGCGGAATGCTGGCATAGAGAAAGAGTCTGCGGTAGAATCTTGGTGCACATGGTTGCAAACAGCGATGATTATATTCTTGGTTCTTCGCTCAACCGGCCCGACAATAGTGAAGTTATGCAGTGAAATAACCGTTTTCTTGAATTCTTCCGTGCAATCTTATGACCTTTCTATATCTGCATTGACCAACTGGCTTAGGGTTGTAAATTCAAAGACCAATTCAAATGCGACGAGCAACGAGGCAAACAGCGTGCTTGCGGCGAGTGTGCGCACTATTCTATCAACAGCTATTTTGGCTGCGAAATGCTCTTTTGGCGCGGAAAACTCCGAAGATAGATTGAGTAAAGAAGTCACCACGAATGTGGCATCTCTTACCAAACAAGCAAGGTCATTGAGCAAAATGAACAAATCATCGGGGCCATCCGTTCGTCGAAAAGACCTAAAAGAGTTGGCTTATGACTGTGTCTGCGAATTTAGCGACTACGACACACATGTAGTTTGCGGACATGAGTGCGAAGATAGTAGCTCTAAACTGAGTAACGACGATGCGGAGAGGCTCGTGGGCATCATTCCAGATTTACTGCATTGCAGAGACGCGGCAATTTCGAGAACAGCTGGCACCTCAGTTGATGGTACTTCATTCCATGTAACTGATCGCGATCGCTTTCCTGAAACTTCTCCCATACAGATTGAGGAATGTGATAAAGTCGAAACAGATCAGCCGCTCCAGGAACTCAGCAGCGAGGAAGCGATTTCAGCTGTCCGAGCAAAATCCTCAAAAGAGCGGTCTATCAGAGAGTCCCCAAGAGCGAAGTCGGATACTAAACCTTCGTTCAATATAACAACTGAGATAGGACGGGCACAGATGAAGGCTTATATTAATTCAAAAATGAAACTCAAGAAGAGTGGTCCTCTTTTATCTCATTACGATGACCAAAGCTCCTTTCTCCGAGAAGCTTCCAACAATGAAAAGAAGCGTCGTGTTTTTGTTGCGAATAAAGGGTGGATTTGGCTTCCGAGGCTGGAGACGCATGGCGTGCGTTTTATCAGTGATGGTAAGAACTGCACCAGAACTTCACATAAGGCACGGATGCATGTGCTGATGCTCTAGCCTTTTTAGATCTCCATAGATTCGCACCTTTACGATTGTCAGAAACTAGAGTTTGTTTCATCTTCGCGAGAATCGATCTAGTAAGCTTAGTAATTCTTGATGGATTGCACAACTGCCCTACATACATAGACGCTTCTCTTACCGTGCCAAGCAGGAGAAGTTGACCCCCGCGCTCTTTTTTCGGCTACACTCGTCTCGCAAATATTTGCGAGTTAGGATCCTATTAGATGGCAGGAAAATACCACTCGGACCCTGGCCTCAGAGTATTAATGAGATCAAATTATCGTTTTACATGTTTTATTCGATATGTGATTGCGACGGCATCGTGAGAGCTCACAACCAAATATATGAGGTAGGGGTGCTCAGCGTAGTCAGGCGCGCTGGCTATGCTCGCAGAGTCCACTTTTCACATGATCGGGATAGGTGGAGTGAGAGGTTACCCCGAGCTGCCTCGTACCCTCTGAGTCCAACTCTTTTGAACATACTTTAGGACACAAGAACCTTGACGGAGCTGGTCCAACTCATCATTTATTGAATCAAAGTATAGTATATTTGATCGAAACAAGTGGCCCTCAACTTCCCAAAAATTGCGCACGTGAACATTTGATGCTGCAATCTAAACAAGTGAAAAGAAAGTTGTCCGAGAGTTTACAGACGGAGCCTACGACAAGCTCTGAGGCTCCGTCCCCTCTTTCGGACTCCAGCGTCAAACCAGATGATACAGATCAAGATCTAGTATTTGCTGCCGAGGCCTTAACCAGGCTTACAAACTCAGTGTCTCCTACCCCATCGTTTCAAGAAGAGAATTCCATGTCTCTGCAAATAGCATCGCCCTTATCCTCAACATCTCTACAAGAAATGCGCCGTCAAATTCATCCCATTGTCAAACGAGTCAATACTATATCCAAGCTTCCCTTGGTTACCAATGCAGTGAGATACTATGAAACCTCGAAAAGAAATTATGCTACATTCAACTATGCGGCAGGTATAGTCGAAAAGGCTGCTATGCCAGTTTTCAATAAGATAGAAGTGAACTTAAATAGCAAGCATCAAGCCAGGCTTGAAGAGCGGGCACGCATCAAGAAAAAGAGGAGGGTGAACAAAGGGCAGGAGAAACACGAGATCAAAAAGCGCATCAAGTTCTGCTTACACATCTTGAAACTCGCAAATGAAAACATCAGCTCCAAGGTTGTCGATCTTCAAGCCAAGATCAAGGAGTCTGATGGAAATAAAATCTTCGTGAAGAAGGAGTCTCCGGTCCCTGCTTACTCTGCTGCGATAAATTCTCAGACGCCTGAATTTTCCTCAAGCGAGATAACTCCCACGTCTACAAATGGCCCAGAAAAAACCTTTGAGACTAACAATGAAATTGTGGCGACAGTGAAGAAAATCGTTCATGTTATTTCCAACTTTCGTCCCAGCTCTCTAAACCCAAGTGACGATCTCAATGGCTATCCCAATGACGACGTGAAGCTAAAGAAAACCATTCGTGAAATAATTTTGAGTCTACCCAAGCAAGTTACTCAGAATGTTCCAGGGGCTCAAAAGGCTCCCAATCAGGGCATATCCTTCGCGAGAGAATCTTTGGATATGATCGGTCGTCTCACCAATGTTTTCAACGAGCAATTGGAAAAAGCCGAAAATTGGGTAGACGGGCCGACAGAAGAGTGTCCTGTCGATCCTCTTGACAAAAATAATGTAGCTCCAAATGGGGTTGCGGCAACCCATCAGCCTGGTCTCTTGCGTTTGAAATCTGAGGATAGTTTTCATTCCCTTTATTCGGCCAAAGAGCTGTAACAAAGTCCTTTTAGAGGCCGGCCAGAGTTAAAGCAAAATAAGTGTCACAAATACATGAAACAAACTAGTAGTCTAGTAAGTGGAGTCCCCGTTTCCAAATGATCCTCCGTGATCTAAGTGAATGCGTTCTAGTAAGATCAAAAAAAAAAATCGGGCATATTATCCAGACTAGACTAATTTTGAGAATCGCGGTAAGACAAGCCATTTCATCGTTGTGCGTTCATAGTTTCGTAGTTATAAAATTTGCTGGAAAGACTTGAGCGCCGCTACTTTCTCGAATAACTCCTCGTGTATTTTTGCTTTGACACCCAGTCAATCTTGGTAAAGAAATTAAATCCGAAAACATGAAGCTCCTGTAAAGGGAATGTAGCAATTATTACCCAATGAGGTAAATGACAAGCTCAGACCTGCGCACCGTGCGAACGAGCGATTCCTGATCTAGGCATAATCAAGAGGCTCGTCTAAAAGTCAAGATGCTGTACCCCAGACTAGTAATTTTTACAATGGAAAAATTAATTCAAGAGCGCCTTCTTATCCTGAAGCGGAATAAAATCAATTCCTGCGCAGCCTTATAAATCTATGCTCATTTGCTGATCTGCCACTTACCTTGGAAGAGTACTGGCTCGATTACTTAAACGAATTATCAACTCTGAGTCCCCTTTGCCACGTTCTGATTTACATGTCGGCATTACTCTTATCTGCTGCTGATCAAATCAGCGTAAGAAGCTCCTGGGCTGATGTTTTAGCTCTCAATCACTTCAATCATGAAGACTTTGTTGGATCTTTATTTCAGAATGTTATGGCTTCTGACTCCAAGGTCAAGTCATTTTTTGATAAGCCAGCCGTGTTAAAAAAGCAGAAAGATCTCTTGACAGAAATGTTTGACCTTATAATGATGTATTTGGATAAAATTCCTGTGCTCGATGAGTGCATGAGAGCTTTCATTCAGGAAAATCCAAGCGTTGTTGAGTTTGGGGATGTCTATTTAGAGCCCTTGGGGTCTGTTTTGATCGTAACGTTACGTCAAACTTTAGGAGGTGAGTACTTCCACGCGAGTTTGGAGGCTTTGTGGATCAAAATATTCATTTATCTCGCAAACTCTATTTTGCAAACCAGTGCTTCCGATATTGACTCGGTAACAAGCGACACAAACCAGTCCCTGTCTTCGGTCGAAGACGAAATTCAGCCACTAAAATGCAAGTCTTTTGCTTTGCCGCAGCCCAAATTATTGAGCTGTAACGCTGTTGATAACAAGCAAGCAAGTATGAACATAGACCTCGAAAGCAATGACAAATACAGAGGATTTCGCAGAAGCGTCAATATAAACGCATCTTCATCTTCAAACACTAATGTTCCTCATGCTCCTGCTTCGATCGCATCACCATCCATGTTTCCGACTTCACCAAAGGCTGATGATTGCGACATTCCACCGAGGTCGCAAAGGAGATGTATTATCTCCCATTCAGAGATATCAAAGACAAGACAAGCCAATCTTGAACTATTTGATAATTCAACGGACAGTAGAAGCTTCGATCCCCGACGCAAATTTTCTCACAGGCGTATGCCTTCCGATTTGGGCTCCCAATTGGAGCTGTCTATTCTTGCTGATGTCCCCTGCGCTGGCGCAGGGTGGGACACGAAATCCCACAATCGAAGTCAACTCGACGAAGATAGTATTGACTTTGGCAAATCTTGCGAGCCACGCCCTCTGGTGTTCGATCCGAGTAGCTTTGGAATTGCTGCATTGGATCCTATTGCAGAATCTGAGGATGATGATGGCAAGTCAAGCTATTCCTCACTCAATGCCTCTTCCTCTGACGTTGATGACGGGAGACAATCTGAGGATACGTCTTCGTCGGAGTTCTCGGATCTATCTTTGCACAATCTCGATCACAAGTCACTGATATCATCTGCCTCTGGCTACTCTAGATTCGCTGAGAAAGCCTACGGGCATAACATTGGTGACTACTGCCACCAAAGTCAAGCTAATGAACTCCCAAAACCATATGCTCACGTCAGACTTCTGAGCTCAGTGCCGTCTTTCTCCTCCAAAAAGACTGGACAACGTGCTTCCACAGGCTTCATGAAAAGCAGCTTTATTCTTAAAAAGGATATGATAGCTTCAGAGCCAAATGAATTTCAAAGGCTGCAGATATCCCCATCAGAATCCCAGAACGGATCAGCTTCTAGAGCTTTTCGTGTCCCTACGCGTAGCTCATGCTCGTTGCCTTTAAAGCAAACAAGTCAAATTTTCGGCGAGAGCCGCTCACAGGCACCCGGCTTGTCAGTTGCTTACGATCAGCGCATAGATGCTATGAGCCAGCCGCTGACCAAGACAAAGAAAACATCCTTTCGCTCAATCATCCGTGGGCTTTTCGGTGGCTCACTGACCTCGCTGCCAAGCTTGACTCTGAAACCTATTTCAAGATCGAGGACTTCAAGTCAAATACGTACAATGGAAAAGTATACTAGGAGGTCTACTGCAACAAGTTCGATAGCACCAACGATATCCTCTTGTACGAGGATTTCCTCTATGGATATTCGTGGAACTTCGGCTCCGTCTGGTTATTCAGCGTCTGTCTTTCTGAAGCCCATCGATGCTCATGACAATGTGTCAACCACAACAAATATTTCTAGCAAATGTTCTTTTTCTTTCTCGAAACGCATGAACAAGTCGGAGCCCAAAAAGACGAACAAGTATCTTGTGAAGAAAGTTGCTTACAAGACAGTTTACCTCAAAGATCTTGTATCTTAGGTATCACCAGTGGGGTGTGTACCTATTGTCGTGGTCAATTGTCAGCTCAGGCACATCTATATTAACACCACGCCGTGCACCTTGCCTCCACTTTATTCGATACTATTCATCAGAGCTATGTGTTTCGATGCGGCCTGACCCTACATCCCTCCTATGTAGCAAGAATTTGTTATATGTTCATGATGAATGAATTTTAGGTAAAAGAGCTATAATGTATTGTTGTTATGATTTTGTCT
>JAJLZY010000291.1:0-15098 GCA_030564885.1 Metschnikowia kofuensis (nom. inval.)
GTCTGCGAGGCCAAACAAAACAAAGTTGCAGAACCCGGCAAACACCTGACACTTCAAGAGCGTGCTGTGCCGCCAGTCAAGCGGGTCCACAGAAACACTACATCCCTCGAAAAATACCGTGTACGAGTCTGTGGCGGGCACCTCCGCGAGGCGCTGGAAATCCAACGCGTCGGCGGAAAACTCGGGCGAAGGCTCTGCCGAAAAGGCGCCGGCGTCCTCGGCTACATATCCTTTGGACGAAGATTGAGGGCCCGCGCGTTTGGAAGGCGCGCCCACCTCCTGAAGCTCGAAATCCATGCGGGGTCTCCTTTATTTGTGGTTTTGCGGAAAATAAGGCGCCGTGAATTTACAGCCTTCTTCACACGTCTCGTCTAAATGTTCACGAATTTTTTATAAAAACGACAGATGTCACTCACGTTGTTGCCCGCTGTGCCTCTGATGCCTTGCTTCAACTGGGCTGCAAATCGATTATATTTGCCAAGTCTAGTTCCTGTCTAACTGTGAAGGGCTCTTGAGGAAGACAAGAGTACACAAATTTTTTTCGGTTTGTTTTGTCTTGGCCTGAGCCCCATGGCCTGTGGTGTCCTGCTTTCTTGTGTGTAAGGTTTTGTTCCCCACATTGGGCGACGCACCTAATTTGCGGAGCCCGCCGCGCGGAATTCCCAGATCTGGCTTTTAAGAGCCCTTATCTCGTGGGTCGAGGAATAGTCGAAAAAGGGTCTGACTTCCATTCATTTTGATGGCTCTATAGTTAGTTGTGCTTTCTTGCCCTTCCCTATTTTTTTTTTCTTCTCTAATTCGCTTCAGTCTTTTTTGTCTCGAGTGGGAGAAATGAAGAAGGATGCTTTGCTGCGTGGCCTTTGTGTTCAAGTGTCATACGGGCTCAATCCAAAGTGGTGGTGCGGAAAAATATCATCAGATCGGCCCTTGGAACTGCTGGGCTCGAATTGAAAATAAAGAATGAAAAGATAAAGAGATTTGAAAATTGTTCTTGATCAAGCTAAAAATCCAGGATTTTGACGAGCACAAGATCACGACCCTAGTACGTTCTATAACAAAAAAAATCAGGTTTTCAGGATAACTATAAGTTTTATGGATCTGTGCTAAGCAAGTGGTACTTCCTTGCGAGTTTACGAAACTGTGGCTCAAATCTTTTTCTTATATGATTTCGCTAGATTAAGCAACTCAGATGAAGATCACTGAAAACTATTTTTTTGCCCACGCTCATTGCAAATGAGCCTCTTCTTTTCAGTTCTCATAGTTTTCCTCTGTATCTTGCTCTCTACCTCAGAGGTTCTCGGAGGTAGAAGGTATATTGAAAGAGGATAATAATGGTGGCATTTGTGATATTTTACACCTTGACTTTATTGTATCAAGGACAGGTTGTAAAGTTCATACGGAGTTACGAAGCTATATATTCTAAAGCTGTAATCAAATTCTATGGTTCGTCCACAAGGCGACCATCCTAAAGTCGATCCATCTTCAGTTTCGATAATATTTTTTTTTTTTTTGTTCTTGTATTCATCGTTCTCATCACTGATTATTACACTATCTTCAACACAGACGTGACCATTCTCATTTCGTCGATTCCGAGCTTATTCTGGAATTACGAATCTCTCATATTCCCTATCTATTCGAAATAATTCTTCATGGTCTCAAGACTCTGTTCTCATGAGCCCACCCAAATCCAAAATCCTGCATGGCGCTCGTCATAATTATTTTTTTTGTGAGGCTATTGCGAAGTCCATTAGGTAAACTAGGAAAGCTGCCAAAAATGGTAATCTTTTTTTTTTTTTTTTTTTAAAGAAACATATGTATTGAAGGACCGCGGACCGTAGTCGGCGGACGAAAACTATGTACTATACACAGAAAACCTTAATACACTCCCAGGCACACACCAAGCGCCCCGTCGTAACAGAGCCAGCGAACCCCCGACGTTATTACGGGCCTGGAGCCCCCCCACCCAGTGCTGCGAAATCCGCCAGAGGCTGGTGTCATTGTCGAGCCTCGCGACAAGAAAAAACGCATCTCATATTTAAAAAATGACAACGCATTTTCGCCCACTAAAAGACGGTTTTTTTCCCAGTCAATTTAGAAAGTCTCAAAATTTTACTGCAATGGCCCGAATTTTGCAAACGGACAATTCTTTTGCGCTTTCAAGTGAAAAAGGGGAGAAGTACGTTTTTAGTGTCACTGATTCTATGCATGAAAGATTTTTTTTTGTCTGATTCATCTGATTAAAGGACTAAAACTATTACGAAATTATATAAAAACCTCTAACCAGCTCTCAAGAAACGTACCCAGTGTCTAACTCGGGTCGCCTCACGCCGTCACCACGGCAAAAGCAACGCCTCGGCACGCCCTTGTTAAAACGTAGCTGACTCTCATATCCAGCTCACCGGTGCTTAATTTGATATAACGCGGCACTCTTTCTCATATATAACGTTTCACATTGGTATAGCATTATGTCTGACTTATTTTCTTGCCTGATTTATCTGATTGAAGGACTAAAACTATAACATGATAAACCCTCTCACCAGCCTCCAAACGTACCTAGTGTCGAGCTTGGGACGCCTTACGCTGTCGCCACGGAAAAAGCAGCCCCTCTAGACATGCCTTTGATTAAATGTCGGTCTTCGACAAACCTGCATATATGCACACTTTGAATTAATTTCCTGTGTATAACGTCTTGAGTGAAACTTATCTGCATGAACTTAGATGCACCCGAATTTCCACAATCAGCGAAAGCCTCCTTAGCTTAGTGGTAGAGCGTTGCACTTGTAATGCAAAGGTCGCTAGTTCAATTCTGGCAGGGGGCATTTTCGCCAAATCTCTGAGCGCGAGTGGTTTAGCGGTAAAATTCGACTTTGCCATAGTCGAGCCCCCGGTTCGACTCCGGGCTCGCGCAACAATCTTTTTTATTTCCTTTTTCGAAGCCGGCTTTTGATACCTGGGAACTGTGTCACATAGAGATTATTAAACGGGGGAAAATACCATCACAAAAATGAAGAATAACGAAAAATGGATGAGTGCGTAATTCGCGAGTTGGCCACGGTGCACGGATCTGGATGCCACCTAGTAATTATAAGAGGTTCTATTATGAGTTCCAAGATTGAATAAAAAGGCTAAAGAGTTAGTTCAAAAAAGTAAATCGAAAAAGAATTAAAAAGCAAAGCATCATCTGAGTATATAGTATCTTTCAAAAGGGTCTCACAAATAGCATTGTGGAAGACAAGAGACTCTTCCTTGAAAAGGCGAGCTAAGTGAGACGTCCATGGGCAAGTAAACAAGTTCTCTCCTGATTAGAAAAAAGAATAGAAAGAAAATAAAACAAAATAACAAGATAATCAAGGTACAGTTACAATAACTCAACCCCCAGGAATTGAAGCCTCTGGTTCTCTTTCTTTCTATGATGGGTTCCAAAAAGATTGCTTTCCCAACGTCCTGCATAACGCCCTAGCCCAGAGCGATTTGCACCAACAGCTACGTAATCTTATATTTCTCTAGTCTCTCCATATCATATCAATATGCCCTCTCCCACATCCAGCAACACCTTGGCTAGGGTCACGAATGCCAGTATGTACCAAAAATCAAGAATCAAATGACTTTTTCTTCTCAATATCGATTCCAATTTTCTCATTGCTAACTAACTTCCAGTTCAAAAGTTATACCCTTTGCATTTGGCAGACAAATCATGGGACAATACCGGCTTGTTGGTGGATTCCTCCTTGGAGACTGCTGCCGAGAGCCACAAATGTAAAATACTTCTTGCAATTGACTTGACGCAGTCTGTGGCAAACGAGGCGATTGAGAAGAACAGCAATGTTGTCATTGCCTATCATCCATTCATATTCCGGGGCCTCAAATCGATTACTCCAAAGGACCCCCAGCAGAAATCCTTGCTCAAAATGATCCAAAACAACATCAGCGTGTACTCGCCCCACACGGCTGTAGACAGTGCCAAGGATGGAGTGAACGATTTCTTGGCCAGTGGAATTTGTGGCTCGTTTAAAGAAGCGTCGAGGTCCGTAATTTTGCCCGATTCAAAGGAGGAGGGATGCGGAATGGGCAGGCTCGTGACTCTTGAAAAAAGTGTCCCACTTAGCGAACTCGTGAAGAACGTAAAGTCCTTTTTGGACTTGCCTCATGTGCAAGTTGCTACTGCCAGGGAGCAAGATCGGGACCACCCTATTCGTACCATAGCGATCTGTGCCGGGTCTGGAGGATCGGTGTTCAAGAGCGCACAGGCAGATTTGTACTTTACGGGCGAGTTATCCCATCACGAGGCGCTTTATTTCACAGAAACGGGGTCTTCCATTGTGGCATGTAACCATTCCAACACCGAGCGGGCATTCTTGAAGGTCTTGAAGACACAATTGGAGAAAGAGCTCTCTGAAGTGGAAATCGAGGTAAGTGAGACCGACAAAGACCCGTACGAGACGTGGTAGATGTGGAGAAAGGGGAATATGATGTGATAGAAGGCAAAGAGGATGTAGGGTTTAAAAATAAGGCGATTTTATAGGAAAAGGGAAACAAGATGGATGGTGACACTTTGGGGAAGGAGTAGAAGTATATAGTGAAAAAGGTCTGAATTCGAAAGTAGATATCGAATTCCTACTTCTCGAAAGCCTATCCCACTAATTACACATCGGTTTTCAGCTAATGAATCCATTTGTCTCGAAATCTTACAAAGCACAACTTTTGGATCTGATGTCAGTATCTTTGCTACTCTGCCTCATCTTGATTTTTCCTTGTCGAGCAATGAATTTCAAAATGCCCACGAATCCTGATACGGCATTTGGGACCCAAATGTCTGTAGCGTCTTTCTCGCTTTCATAGTCTGTAACTCAAACGATGTTGCTACATCTAAAGGAACACCAACCAAAGCATCGAATTCTACCTTCAAACTGGTCACCCTGTTCCAATACATCAAAAGAACGTCAACATGACCTAGTTCGATGAAGTCAAGACTGCCTTTTCCGTCATAAAAGGACATCAAACTTATATTGACCATGATCATTTTGCACAAGAATCTGCAGTACGGCTCGATCCTTTCATTCAATTGCTGCAAAGTTCGAATCGAATCAGATAAGTCAATGAGGGATACCTTAAATTGGTCCAAATGGCCTGAAACATCTTTGTCGTCATCTTGTGGAGACGAGCCCCGAAATAACCATGAGATGTAATAAAGTTCAGCAATTTCCTTCTGTGTTTGGGCTACTGCCCTGGAATTCTCGGGCCTAAACACTCTTGCTAGTGATGCTAGGCGTTTGTATAAGGATCCCACCACATCGTGGACATTGTGAGTGGCTGAAGATTGGGCTTCGGAAATCTGAACGAGGATTCCTTCAAGGTTGACATACGAGCCATTTTCCAGTTTCACTTTGTCAATAAGGCTTGGAGCTTTTGAAGGTCTGTCACCGATTAATTGCGCAGATGATAAGACACCTGTGATGGATATAATAAATAAGGAGAAGAGTGGCACCTTCCTCATCACAGTAGAATAATAAAAGTGTTTTTATCTGATCTTTAATCCAAAACTATGAAAAGTTATATAAGTTTTGTAGGGTCCACAGATGTGGAGCCAAAAATCACTGAAAACATTGCTGGGAAACCTCTGGAAAGTTTGTGGAATAAACCTCTGGAAAGTTTGTCAAATGAAACTCACGAAATCGATCACAACAAAAAGCCAGCTGAAACAGTGTTTTCGAGAATTCCCGTCTCTTTCTCAAAACGCCCTCTTATGAGACTTCGTGATGCTGCACGCTAAGTTTTCATTAGTTCTGAATATCATTGTTCTCTTCGAGGTCATTTTGAGACGACAAAAATCAATTCGCTGCCAAGACTAGTTGAAAAAGTTCGACAAAAGGCTATGCAAGATCTTCCTCGACCTAAGCGGTACAATTATCATTTCAGTATAGTTTATGGTGTGGGTGTGAGAGCTTATTCGGAACATGCAGAGCTCAATATCTGGATCATTGAGCAGACAATGATGAGGAGATTGACAGTTCATTTCTTATTTGATTACAATCCATTTCCAAATGCTTTAGTTTTTTCGGGTTTGATAAATAGCAGCAAGGATGCAATTGCGAGTCTGGCTCACAGTAATATTTCTTCATAGCTCACTCCACCTGTAACTTTTTCTAGCAAACAAATATGCGATTATAATAACCATAAAAACAGATATATCCATTTTCACCAACATTACATCATCAAGTGACGAGGCTCGGGCACCTCGCTCATCAACAGATCCACCATTTTCTGTGCAATGTCGGCCTCGCTAAAGAACAACAAGCGCATGTGAATTGGCACTTCCGGTAGCTTGAAATAGGTCTGTTTCCAGTAGTACACACTGTGATGGAATCTCACGAGACGGTCTAGAAATCCATCAACTTTTTGATCGAGTTGGCCGGTGGATGTACGCATTTTATATAGCCTGATATTGAGCTCGATCATTTTGAAAAGCCAAATACTGGCATGCGACTCAGACCGATCGAAATGCTTGAGTTTGTCGACAGAATTCTTCATGGCCTGAAAGGCAGCAGTCACAAAAGCCAATTTTGATGGGAGCTCCGGAGTCAAGACTCCATTTTGAAATTGAATGCTGATGCCAGAGACACGTCTATTCAAAAGCTCGGTCAGATCATTCAAAGCTATATAGTCAAAACTTGTTTCATTGATGAATGACGTTAGGGTCGAGTAAAAATCATCCAAGATCTGATTTAGAGCTTCGGGCTGAACTCTTGTCATATTTTCGTTACGTTTGATCATATGGTATCTGAATGCTCGAGAATGGCTTATTGAAGTCATTTGGTGTTGGCGACTTTTATCAATGACGGCTGGGACTGTATTGATCACATTCCTAGTAAGTACATGAGTGGCTTGGAGTAAGATCAAACACCATAATACAAAAAGAATGGGAAAGTTCTGAGTGTTCATTGTGAAAAAATCTTTATTTTCGAAAATAAAGAATTAGTCAACAATGCTCTGTTGAACACTTTATAAGCCAGATATGTCCCGTTCGTAATTCTGTGTTTCATGATTCATGACCTGAGAATCCACGACACCACGAACTTCCAATTTTACCAGAATTTCATCCAAAAAAATATTCATCGACGGAAGAAAACAATTCTGAAATTCGGTTCATGAAAACAATAGAAATTCTGATCAAAGCGCGAAACATTATGAAGTGGTTTCAAAGCGCACTAAGATCTATATTGTTTGAATGGCTTCGAGGCCGATGCCAAATATCATAATGTCAAATCCGAGTAACCAGATACATCAACCTCTTTTATCACTATAATCACCTGGAAAATCCCTCTATTAAGAACAGTAAAGCGAGTAACTACAAACAGTGTTTTCTCAATCCAAAAAAAACAGAGATCTCTACATTGCAGCATAAGCTAATGATTACCTTTGAAAAGCGCCCAAACCATTCAAAATATCGGCTTTCGGCAGATTGCGTGTTTCAAAGTTTCAGTAAAGTTTTTGCGAATATCAAAGCAGTAGTGAAGTATAAAGGCTCGAAAGCAAATTCATCCTCACTCAAACTTTATATTGGTCATTTTCGGAGGTCCAGCTTCCACTCCATTTCGCGAGTTCTTCGTTTTCTTCCTTTTCGTCTCATTTCTTGCTTTGGCTTTGGCTTTCGCTTTCTTTCGCCGCTTTGGCTTTTGAACAAACTGTTCAAGATAATTCACAGTAGACATTGCTTCAATAAATTGAGTTTGGAACATCGACTCAGAGTCCCGAGACACTTTCTGTAAGTTCTCAAACTGTTTTTCCCAAGACAAGAGGGCGCTTTTGAAAAAGAATAGCTTATCTTCAAATCCTTCCGTCTCGGGATCAGGCATCCCGTAATCATCGTGCAAAAGCAAAAGACGTACGTTGAGATTAATCGCAGCGCAAATGAGACTTCTTTCATTTCCGGTGGCAAGGGTCGAATTCATCCAGTCACTGCCATCTTTCATGACCTGGAACATTCGCTTGATGAATCGGAGCCGGCTGAGGCAATTTCTTTTGATATTTTTGCTGAGTTCCGTCCATGCACTTATTTCAGCAAAATGCACAAACAATCTCCAGGCATCCCGATGGAAAGCGTCGCTATCATACCCAAATTCCGTAAAATAGGTTTTCAATTGTATATGATATCTTTTCATTTGCGCTAACACATCGTCGGCCTCAATTCCAACGTGCTCAAAATATTCTTCAGGTTCTTCAGGTGCGGTTAACGGATTTGCATTGTATTCCAAATTTCTAGATATGACTTTTACTTCAGCTTCTCGGTTTTCCAAGTTAATCTGAGCTTTGCCGGACAAGCAAAAAAAAGCCAATGAAAGAATTAATGGCAAGGTTTTCATTCGAAGAAAAGGGAAGAGATGTGAAGGGAAGAATTAGAGTGAAAAAATAACAAAAACAACGCTGGAAAGTCAGCGCTTTGTCCTGATCTTCAAAAATTTCAGCATTGATATGCGCCTTCTGTAATTGAACAATAGAGGCGACATCCGCCGTTTAGAAGATCTCTTTTTCGAGTATAATTTCAGCGTCTTTTGAAACATCAACATACAGTGAAACCGATTTTCATGAGGCCATGTATACAAGAAAGTTGAGAGTAAAGAGCCATATTCATTTAGATTATAGTTTTATGACCCAAATGAGATATCGAGTGGCTTGTTTTGATGAACATTCATCTGACATACGAATTTCGAGAGCAAGGTCGGCGGTTCCGTCAATTCGAACATGCGTGAGGCATGATACTATAGAATGTGACAAAGATTTTGACCTACGAGAACAGAGTGCCTTAGTTCACGTGGCGTCTCAAGACAGGACTTGAACCCTGGATTTTTGAGAGCATCTGAAACACGAACAGCTCTTTCAACGAGGGCTTGTTGAAACTGTCTTCTCGGTCGAATTCCTAGTTAACATTGGATCTTCAAATAATACTTCCAGATCGTCAGTTGACACTTCCATATTTTCAGTTGTTCCTTCCAAGTCTCCAGTTGTTTCCTCCAAGTCTCCAATTGTTGCTCCCAAGTCTCCAGTTGTTCCTTCCAAATTCTCCGTTGATACCTGCAAGTTTTAAGTTGACACTTCCGGAGTTTCAGCTGGGTCCACAGTAATCTCCGGAATATACAGTCGCAAGACGTCAATGTTCTGGCGAACGTCCGCCAATTGTATTTGGAAAATTAGACTGACGCAGATTGGCACCTTTCGCACATTATCGAACAACTCATGGAGACTTTCCACAACTTTGCTCGCGCGCGTGACAGTATCATGGAATCCTTCGATTTCAGGGTCCGGGACACCTTGCGGATCGAAGTATCCGAAGAGACTGACGTTAAGATTGATCAAGCCGCGAACAAATTGATTTCCAGGTCCGTTGGCTCTGAAAATCTTCAAAAATTCAGATGCCTCAGCCATCTTCAACGCCACGAGGTCAACGAAGTGAAGTTGCTGCCCAAAATCGTTATTTGTGGTGCTATTCATCCGCATCAACTTCTTGGTGAGACCAACTCTCTCCTTTATTTCTCGAGCATACTGGTCGAACCATGCGTAGTCAAATGGTTTCTTTCTCGAAATTGTTTGCAATACGTAGTATAGCCATTTTAGTTGGATCTCTGCGCTCTCTTCTGTTGCTCGCTTCAGCACAATATTGTGAAAAATTGTGGGATTCTTTTGTGGGATATGACTTTGCTCGAACAAATCGTAGTCGGCATCAAGCAAACCAAATGGCGTTTCTTGTGGCCTAGAAAGACCTTTCGAATCAGGTTGCAATGCGTTCACTACCAAAATGTAGGCGATTGAAAAAGCCACTAACGTCACTCGCATATCTTGCTTAATTTATCGACTGAAAAAGACCATAGCGGAGTATATGGTCTTTTTATAGAAGAGGAGCTGCCTCCGTTGAAAGACAGTTCAAAATCGGGAAGAACGAAAAAAGAATAGACTCACAATGAACCTGGCCGCAACCATCTCCAAGAAGGCTGAATGTCTTTGACAATCTCCTTCTCTCGCAGAAAAATGCAATTCATGAGTTAGACAAGTTCCGATTGAAACCACGAGGTCTATTCACCTTACTTTTCCAATGCTTTCAGCTGTCTCCTTCATCATGGTTACGATGAGCAGGCAGTATATGAGCAACTTCCACGTTTGAAACTGGACACAAGCAACACAATAAGGCAGAGGTTTCTATTCAAAGGCTGAAAAATGAAGTTCCAAAAGCCCAATTCTGAAGAGCGGCTTTGAGTTGACTCACTTTATCCCAGAAAATCCAATCGATGAAAATTGGGACGTTTTTGATGTTTTTGTAGTGTTTCACAACATATTCAGCCTTGCTAGCAAATTCACGCATCTTCGACTGACCATCGCTCATGTTGAGTGAAGGTAATTTTGAAAAATAATGCGACAAGTAAACCCTGAATATGAGCTCGATGATTTTGCAAACCGACTCATGGCTTGGAAACTCGACATCCTTCGAACACTGAACAAGTCGGGCTGTCTCCAGCATTGCCAGGAGGACGAGCTTGATGAATTCAATTTCAGAAGGTACATATTTATGATACGATTCTTCTATCCTCAAAAGCAGGGCTTACAAATAGTCAGTCTTCGAGATGAAACCTAGGTGATCAAATTGAGAATCAAGAGCAAAAGATTTCATGTGCCGCAATAATTGATCCAATGCGACTTGCGCCCTCTGAACACCAAACTTTTGCAATTTGTCGCCTAGGGTATCGAGATCCTGGCAGAAAACTTCCTCGACACTGCCCGATCCTGGGTGTGTCGGATCAGTGCATGTATTTTTTTGACCTCTTGATTGACAAAGACGCCAAAACAGAGCTTCGAACACAAGAGTTGAATGAGATATTTGAGGGATGCAAGAACGGTAAAGTTCATGAGTTGCGAGTGTGCGAGAAGGATGTACTAGAAAAGCCAAGCGCAAACTAAAGTATTCGATCTGATTAAATACTTCAAACGAACACACATCGTGCTAACAATTTTGTGAAATCTACCAGTCAGGAAGTGAACAAAGATTTCGACCTGTATTCCAAAAGCCGCTGAAACCTGTTATATTGAACCGTAAAAATGCTTCAATTAAACATGCTTCGTGTAGCAGCCGACTCCGCCTCAAAATTTCAGACGCTCAAAAAGAGCAGCTCAAATACTAGCTTTATCACTTGTTGAGTTTTAATTGAAAATTAACTTCCGCTCGAGTCTAGTCATCACCACCAAAAAATGAGTCAGCGTAGTCGATGGCGCCGTCGACAGCATCCTCCAATTCATTTTCAATATCAACGATGACGTCACCCACGCTGTCTATCAAATTTTCGAAAAAGCCGTGCTTCAGATCTGTTTCTGCGCCTTCTGTTGTCTGTGCTGACGGGATTGTCGATGTTCCCGAACTGAAACTTTGCGCAGAAGATGGCAGAGACGACAATGGGGAAGAATCAGGATCTTCCGCAATTTTTCCCGCCGAGGATGGTGCTGAACTCGACCGCCACAATTTGTCGTAAGTTGCATTTCTGACGATGTGTTCGACTTCGTAAGGCAAGTCGGGATACACGAGATTATCAGACCACTCTGACGGCAAATTGTTACTGGTTGAAATTACAAAGTTGTCACCGCCCAAGGTGCCATTATTGGGACTTGGTACAATTTGCAAGGTATCACACAAAATGTTGTACAAGTTGACATTGGAAAAAGGCAAGACCTTCTTATTCTTTGCAAGCTTTTCATCGAAGTAAGGCCCTTGGCCCAAAAAGATGGCCCGCATCAACAATTGCGTGTTGTTGTAACCATGAACACCCTTCGGATAATATTCATCATTGTTCTCTTCGAATTTTGCTCGCGTGGTCACTGAAAATCCCACGCTAGGCACAATCCAGAGTGGAGCAAGGCGGTAATTGAATATGTGCGCAGATAAGGCACCCCCAAATTGCCACTCTGGTGGGAAATCTTCCACCCTGTACAAACTGAAGTTGCTGGCCAACTCTGGGCCCTTTGCGTCGAGCTTTTTCCTGATTTGCAGGAAGATCTCGTCGATGGAATGGTCGGGTTTCGGTCTCAAGCCAAACAACGGCCAGCCGTCAATATGCTCGATCGCGTCGAGGTCCACGACGTCGTCCAAGAAAAGAAGGCGCTCGTTCGACGTGGGCGCCATGCCGTGGTCGCTCACAATGACCAAGTTGACAATGTCCTCTAGGTTTCTCTGCGCTAAGTTATCCAAAACAAGCTGCACAAAGCCGTCGACCTGCCGCAACGCCGTATTGAGCTCAGCCCCGCTGATCCCGTGTTTGTGGCCGACCTGGTCAATAGTTGGCACATATGCCAAGACAAGCTCTGGTCTCTCGGCCAAACTTTCCGAATCAATCCACGAGAATATCCGAGCGGCTTTGGCGGCGAGCGGCTCGCTCCCATTGTACTTATCGACAAAAGAGGGCCCGCGGTCACCGACTCCCGGTACCTCGCTGCCCGGCCACATATGGATCGCCGAGCGCACGCCCTGGTTTGCGGCTGTTGTCCATATAGGCTCGCCGCCGCGCCAGAAGTCCGGGTCGAGCCCATAGTCCGGGTTTGTGTTGATGAACTGTTTCTGCAACACCGGGTCGTAAAAAGTGTTGCCGACGATGCCGTGGTCGGCCGGATAGAGCCCCGTGACCAAGGTCCAGTGGTTGGGAAACGTCAGTGAAGGGAACGACGGCTCCATGTAAGGTGCACCGTGCCGTTCCACTAGCATACGGTGGAGGGCAGGAGTGGTGTCCTCAGAAATGTAATGCGGATGGAACCCGTCCAAGGAAATGAGGATTGTTGTCGGGTGGAACTGGTGAGTCGAGTTCGATAGAAGGATCTTCGCAGCGGCAGTTCCAGCGGCGCAAAGCTGTCTTTTTTGAAAAATAGAAACGCAAACACAAACACAAGCCCACACGCAAAGCACATGATGGTTTTGTTGAGTTTCCGCTCGAGCCGCTTGATCTCGTACTTGCGCAAATCGGGGCCTAGACTCTCGCCCGTGGCTGCATCGTCGTCATCGATATCGAAGAACTCAGAGTCGGAGTCGCCGGCGGCTAGCTCGTAAGATCCGTTTGCGTGGCCTGGGCGGAGATACCGGCGCAATTTGCGGGCCATTCTGGTAGTCCAGGACACATTTTCGTGGGCGTTGGCGTAATCTAAAAGATCCATAAATCGATACAGGCCAGGGGCTGGGCGGGTATTTAGGAAGGCATCGTCGTCCGGATCGTCGAGGTCAAGCACAGGCACGTCTACGCGGTGTGGCGTGTACTGGCTAGCCATTTTATGATTGACTATTTGTTTTTTCTAGAAATGAAATGGGTGGAATTTGGGATAAAGATATGGTTGGAAAGGAAGACAAGGGTAAGGATGTTGAAAGAGAGTAACACGCTCCATCAGTTTATCGCTGGAGTGCACCTGAGCGCTGATTTCGGGACGCGGTACTGCATACAAGAAGTATCGGGCGCGCAGAACAATACAAAAAAAAATTGTCACATAGTAAGGGAGTAGTGGGCACTGAGGGGCCAGGGCAATGGCTGCGAACCTGAGAATATGGAAGTACAGTAATATTGGTAAGAATGGGAGCAGCCAGAGCCTGGGAAAAGGAGCCCCATGTACAGTCAAAAAGAAGAAAAAGAAAAGTATCAAAGATAAAAAAAAATTGACAGGGCGAAGGTCGATGCAAAGATGAATGTAAATGGTGAAATATAGAGGGGAGAAAGACTAACGCGAGTGTAGAGAGGTGGAGAAAGAGAGAATATGGTCTGTGGAGTAGCAGTGTTGTACGATACGGCCGTATAATGAGAGAGATATGATTTGTGATACAAGAGAAATTTTTCAACGCGATCGTTTTTATAAGTACAATTTCATAAGCTTGAAACATCATAGTCCCTATCCTCATTCGTCATGCTTGCTATAATCTCACCCTAACTTTGTAGCGAGTATGCCGTAGTTTTGCCGTAGACTTGCCATAATTTTGCCGTAAGTTTTCCATGAGCTTGCCGTATTTGCTGAGTTATCGCAAGGTGCCTTTGTGACACTTGAAAATAAAATTTGATGAATAAAAACACAATATTGACTATCTATGCATCGTATCCAAGTCCATGCATACATCAACGCGATATACAGACCACGTTGATTTGGAATACTCGTGAGGAAAGAGCCAATTCTGTCTACAGAGAGCTTTCAGTGCCGACCAGATTCACTGTCTATATCGATCTTAAACAATTTTGTGAGCCTTTTTATTTCATGTTCATATCAACGCCCTTGTATTTTCTGGCATAAGCTGAGCTTAGAAGCCGGTGTCATTTTCGCACCACTCGCTATCAGATTCCACACAAAGGTCGATGCCACCGGCCCTCATAATCCTCACCTGATTTCAAATTATTGCTCATCTTTTTGTGGAAGCTGGACATAATTTGTTTCTCCTATTGGTTCTTGTGACGCCGAGATGCCACGATATCAGGTACTTATACTCAGAGCTGGAACCCAAAGCTTGTATTGAATCGCGCACCTCGTCACGAAATTACAATTTGACCGTGATTGCCACATCACATGTTGCCGTTGCAGATGACATAGATCATCATGATTTTTCGTTTCACGAATTTGTATGGAATTGCCTATAAATACAATCAGCAAAATGTTTTTTGTGATCGTATTCGTCAACCTTGATGTCGTATTTCGTACAGATGAACCTCTATATAAGAATATGTTCTCCGGGGAGTAAAATTCGGAATACGATCGAGAGCTCCAAAAGCCTGTACATCTATTGGTTTATGTGCAGGAAAATCAGACTGATTATATAGAATATTGTGCGGGTGACCTGCAGTGGAGGGCTCCTCAACAAGACTTCAACTAGGAAAGCTCTCTGATTACTGTGGAGAGAATACAATTTGAAATCTTCTTTCTCATTGCATCCAATTTCAACTGTGCCTCGAATATCAGCTTACAGAAAAATTCTGTGGACAGCCGAATTGCAATCAGTTCAGAATCAGATACTTTGTCTCTCTTTCTCTTTCTTTCTTCTAATGACATCGCACCTTGTTCATAATTTGGGGCCAGGGACTTCGACCTCATCATTCATTTGAATCAAT